>JACXGM010035215.1:0-11764 GCA_016801145.1 Umbra pygmaea | reverse complement strand
CAACACATCTATATAAACAGACTGAGACAGCTCAACACATCTATATAAACAGACTGAGACAGCTCAACACATCTATATAAACAGTCTGAGGAAGCCCAACGCATCTATATAGACAGACTGACGCAGCTCAACACACATATATAGACAATCTGAAGCTGCACAAAACATCTATATAGACAGACTGAGACAGCGCAACACATCTACAGTATAGACAGACTGAGGCAGCTCAGCATATCTATATAAACAGTCTGAGACAGCCCAACATATCTATATAGACAGACTGAAGCAGCTCAACATTCTCTATAGACAGACTGAGGCAGCCCAACATATCTATATAGACAGACTGAGGCAGCTCAACATATCTATATAGACAGACTGAAGCAGCCCAACATATCTATATAGACAGACTGAAGCAGCTCAACATTCTCTATAGACAGACTGAGGCAGCCCAACATATCTATATAGACAGACTGAGGCAGCTCAACATATCTATATAGACAGACTGAAGCAGCTCAACATTCATATTTACAGACTGAGGCAGCCAAACACATCTATATAGACAGACTGAGGCAGCTCAACACATCTATATAGACAGACAAAGGCAGCCCAACACATCTATATAGACAAACAGATGTAGCTCAATACATCAATATAGACAATCTGAAGCTGCACAAAACCCCTATATAGTCTAAGGCAGCCCAACACATCTATATAGACAGACTGAGGCAGCCCAACACATCTATATAGACAGACAGATGCAGCTCAACACATTTATATAGACAGACAGATGCAGCCCAACATATCTATATAGACAGACTGAGGCAACCCAACACGTTTATATAGACAGAGGCAGCTCAACACATGTAAATAGACAAGTGGATTGGTGAGCTCACTTCCAGGCTTGTGTGTAGAATTTGGAATCAGGAAGAGAGCTGTGGAGGAACGGAGAAGTGATGGTTTTAATAGTGCGTGTGATTCAGAGGTGTCTGGGCTTAGTCTGGTCCTGGTCTGCTGTGAAAGGCCATGTGAGAGTGGGTGTGAGAGAGGGGGGGTGTGGGGGAGATAATGGCCCTTTTTCCACGCCACTCAGGGCTCCACTGGCACACAGCTGGCACACAGCTGGTCATCTTTTCCTCCCCCATCCAAGCCCGACAAGCTATAGAATGACACACTCACAGTGTAAACGAACAGGGGTAGCCTGGGTAGCGACAGAAAAAACATTAGCCTTAATTAGAAGGTGGTGGGAGGAGATTGAAACAGGAAGTCACATGGCACAGGAACCTCCTGCTGTCCTCAGAATGTATCTGTAGCTCTGCAAGACTCAGACAGAGACCAGTCAATGAGGGACAGGTGTTGTTCTGCTGCTAGCCCTAATCCCCACAAACTACATTGGTCTAAACTCAGACATATTACTATTTCGACCAACAAACCCCTATGAGCTGGTTTCTCATAACAACACTTTATTGTCTGTCTTAAAAATTCCAACCCAACCCTATTTCCAACCTTAACCTAGATCCTACCCTACCCTCTCTCCAACCCAACCCAACCCTATCTCCAAATTTAACCTAGCTCCTACCCTACCCATCTCCAACCCAACCCTATCTCCAACCTTAACCTAGATCCTACCCTACCCTCTCTCCAACCCAGCCCAACCCTATCTCCAAACTTAGCCTAGCTCCCACCCTACTCTATCTCTAACTCTACCTTACTTCCAACCGTAACCTAGCTCCCAGCCTACCCTATCTCCAATCTTAACCTAGCTCCAACTCTATCCTATCTCCAACCTTAAGCTAGCTCCAACCCAACCCGATCTCTAACCTTCACGTAGCTCCTACCCTCCCTTATCACTCTCTACCCTATCTCTCTAAAATTTTGACATAATTTGCACAAACTGCACATGCAAGTTTGCCTTTGCATATGAGAAACAGTTCTCAACATGCTAGCTCCAACCAAACTCTATCTCCAACCCTTTTCACCAAACATTTAATATGTATTTGTTTGTGGTATGTATTTATTTACAGAACAGTAGGAAGCAGAAGCTACAGAGACAGATTTGTAGGGAGAAAAAGAGAAACAGAGCCCTGCTGAGCCAGGGCTCGAATCCCAATCGCCAGAGCACCAGGGTGTACATTAGTTCTCTTTACCAACTCCAGCACTCTTATTTTCCACCCTACCCTAGCTCTGCCATTCAAATGTACCCCTAATCCTCCTCCAGTGCCATCTCCCGTACACCTGTCCTTCTCTCTCCTCCATCAAATAGACATCAGTGAGTGTGGTGTGAGATCTCTGCTAGAGCTCTCATGTTCACACTCACAGCCGACCCCCACCTTTCTCCACCTCTCCCTTCCCGAGCCTCTCTTTCCACAGGCTCTGCCCCCTGGAGAGGGCAGCTGACAGGGCAGGGGCACAGAAGGCCAGGCTAGGGGCAGAGTGACAGGACCAGCCCAGCAGGGAGCAGGAGCCGATCTATGGCCAGAAATGTGCTGTCCAACCCCATTCACCACAGTGGAGTTTGGAGCCTGTCCATACATCAGACAGACTTGTAGTAGCAGATGGAGTACTAGAGACGTAGGAGGGCTTTAGGTCATTAATACTACCCCACTTCAGCCTACACACCCACTGCAACAGATCGAAGTTCCCAAGGATTGATAACAGGAAGAGAGATTAAATAAAAAGAAAGAGACATCCTGTTTAAGGCGTCCACCCCTATTGCTTTACCAAAATGACTCCCTATTGCTTTACATCCCAAAATGATGGCACTTAACGTTGGGAAGTTCCAGAAGGCCAAGGGAAGACACAGAGAAGGAGCTTCTATCTCTTTGGTTTTTTCGTACCACAGATGTCACAAAGCCTTTCGAGGTCTGCCTTGACTAATTCACTAACGCAGGTGTAGAAAGCAGAGAGCAGCCTGGCGTGTCTGAAATAGGAGCGTTGAGGAGAAGATTCCCAGGTGTCTTTCTCTCATCGCTCAAACCACTAGAGCTCAGCTGACACAAACAAGAAGCAGTGAAGAGAGATGGCTGATGGTATACTAAAGGCTACAAACATACAGCCATACTATGACGTAGTGCTTACAAGCCACACACCAGGCTCCCTAAAAACTGATCAACTATAAAAAGAAAAATTGTTAAGGAGCGCCTAGAGCTTCTAATAGCAGTGAAGTTAGCCTTAAATTGGCAAAATTTTGTATCTTTATTTATATTATATATTTTTATAGCATCATAATATCAAGTAATCAAAGCCACCCAATCATTTAATTGGCTTGTTCATATCCTAGTCCAAACCAACAATGTTATAATACTTTGTATATAAAGTTGTATATATTTTTTTTATTGCCACGACAGTAGGAAGCAGAGGCTATGGAGACAGGGAGGAAGGGCACAAACAGTTGGCCAAACCAGGGTTCGAACCTCTGTTGACAAGTAACATGCATGCTGGAGTGTTGGGAGATTAAACCACTGTGCCAAAATCTGGCACACAATTCAAAAGTATAAGTATTAAATAGCAATAATGTATTCATGTATCTCCGGATAGGAGTGTCAGTTAATTACTTAAACCTTAAGTTACAAAACATGTAACTGACTCTGCCCCAACCACACCAATGACAGTATGCAAGATGGACAAAACCTTGCCATTCATTCCTATGGAGAGAACGTGAAATCAATTAGAAGTACTTTTTCGGTGATAGCAGAGCATACTGCGCAGCTTCAAGCTGAGCGAAATGAGGTAGATGTGACATGAGCAACATCTCTGAAAGGTGGAATTCTTATCTTCGCCATGCCAAGAGAAATCTGAATCATGCCGAATCTTGCCTCCTTTAGAGAAAGAGGAGAGCGTGAGTAGGAGTTGTCCATGAGCGTAGGAGCAACTTTCGGTAAGTATTCTGTTGAATTATTTTATCATTTTGACTGTATGCCTCCCCGTCCCCCTATTGCCTGCAAGCTTCTCCTGGACTTTCTGGTAATTTCTCTACTGTGCGACAGTAAGTTGTGCGGCTATGACATAATAGTAAGCATATTTTCACAAAAACGGCTGCTACTCCATAACATGAGATACAAAGAAATTGAGCTTTTAATACAGTGTTCTGTTTCTTTAGAAATAAACAATGAACAAATAGAGTCTTTGAACGCTTCGGATATAAATGTATTTGCAGTCAAAGTGACCCCTAAAATGAATGGAATGAATGGAATGCTAATGTAAGGTGATAGCCAGGTAGCATCAGAATCCACCCAGAGCTGCTTCAACTTCCGGATGTAAGCCTACCCCTTGGACCACATCAATAATTAAATATTTTGGGGCTGGGTCTGAAACATGGCAATCCAATAGACCTAAAAAAAAACTGTGTTGGAACCAGACTTAGAGGGCCCAAAATCACATGAAACGTTCTAAGGGAACTTTTTTGCAAAACCGAAATATGTGAAATATGAACGTATGAGAGGGTCAATTACGTTCGTAGGGAGCTATATTTAACAACCAAATAACGTTAAATATGAACATATGAAGATCATGATGTAGGCTTAGCATGTAGCATAGATTTTGCTAGGGTGGGGTCGGGGACGGTGGACATGAATATATATTTGCGACTTTCATGCTGGTGTTCGCAAGTTCAATTCCAAATGGACACTTTGTGCGTGTTTTGTTGTCCATTGCAGAGTTATTCAGACAGGCAATTGTCTGATTTTTTTGTAATGTTAACCCTAACCTTAATCCTAACCTTAACCTCAGTAACGTCATGTCTAACCTAACCGCTAGTAACGTCATGCTTAACCTTAACGGTTAGTAACCTCATGCCTAAGAAACCTTAACCATTAGTAACCTCATGCCTAACCTTAACCGTTAGTATTCTAATTTCAAACCTTAACCCTAACCTTAACTGTGAATGTTGCGATATCATTTCAAACCCTATGGAATGTATTGACTGTGTGAAATGCGAAATGAAATGTGCAGGTGCAACGTAATAGAAGGATGAACAGCAAAACAGAAACGTAAAAAGACCTCAAATATGTTGGCATATAACGCAAACCATGTTTTCAAATTAGTTTCCTGAGAACGTAATTTGGGAGAACTTCTGAGATGTACGGTTGGACTTTCTGTAGAATGTGAACATGTACAGATGCTATAACTTAATTTCAGCCAGTTTAACACCAAAGAAAACAATCTAACCGGAAGTATTCAATATAAGGTGATTTATATTATTATTTGACTCAGATTTTTTAGAAAGCCTTATAAACTTGATGACACATGTTTGCATGTTATATGCGCACCATCTATAAGGCTACGCCAGGTGATGCAGTAAGTAAACAATGTGTGTAAATAATGGACACTGTGTGGCATGTCAAGTGATGTTCTTCAGCTGTTAACACACTCATTATTAACCTGACTGACTCATTAGTGTGCGCTTTGATCACACGGTAAAAGACAATTGAGGAATCTGAGAGGTCAGAAAAGAAAACAAGTTTTACATGGTAGTTAATCATGTGTGTTCAGCCTGTGACAATATGCAAAACATCCGGAAATTCCAATCACATTGCATCATTTGCATACAAATGGCCCACTTTTCAGTTTTGTCATCGGGGCAGAGTAGACCTTCCAACCGTATGATCGTGACTCTTAATTATGAGTGTAAAGCAGCTAACACACTGTGAACACTTCACAAATGCAACCTACATAGTGAACTACATAAAGATTCCCACATGAGCCCCGGTCAAAAGTAGTGCACCATAAAGGGAATGGGGTGCTATTTGGGATGCATACATTGTAAGCTATGTTGAGGACAGCAAAGCACATCCAGATGATGGGGACACGACATGGTTCCACAATATTACCCAGAGAGAGTGAGACACAAGCAGCACAGTTTACAAAGTGTATAATCAACAGTAAGATAACTGCATGCCGAGCTACAAATTAAATAAAGGAGCCAATCTGGATGCCATTATCATTTCTACCATTGCCCCACATCTTTGTAACATTTAAATGACCAAATAAATATGAACACCACATTATGAAACACTACCCCTAACCAGTATTTGTTTTGTGGGAACATTTGGTAGAAAATGAAAAGCTTTGCACAGTAAACACAGATTCTTCTGCCCTAAATTAGCATCAGCGAGAGCTGAATGTGTTCTGCTTGGTTCTGTGGTAATGGCTGGCAGATTTGCTGGAGATGACTGTTTTAATTAGGGTTTGTTAGGCTGCTGATAGCATTACACCAGTCATTCCCTTCAAAAAGGCCCCAGAGAGAGAAAACCAACTGGGGTCAATCGGCGGACAAACTCGCTACGATGCCCTAGAAGGAAATGGAAGTGCTAGCTACTGCTAATGGGTGCTGATCTCTGAAAAACATGTTAGGGGTATTTTATACCAAACAATATCAAAGCCATGGATAGCCATAATTCACCTTTATTTTTTAACAGCCACTACTACCGTAACTAACATCAGGCCTTCATGCTGCTGAAACACTGCTGCTTAGTGATCGCTAAAGCTAATGCTTACCACTGAGGTTAGCTACTTACTCCTACTGAACTGCCTGGGGAGAACATGGCTGACACCAGCAATATATTATGTGAATCTGATTAAGAGCTGCCTGAACAGACCCACAGCCAGTCTGTGTAATCAGCAAATCAGCAATGATGAGTCACAGGTGATTTTAAGTGACTGAAAGCCTATGCACATGGGACACAGTGTCAGCTGAGCCTCATGCAAGGTACGGCGCAACGCATTGTTGTAGAAACACGAATAGACAGAAAACAGGTCGGTCCGCGTGGCATAGTGCGCTATGTCACTGCATTGCAGGACAGTCTACGCCATGATAGTGGTTTGAGCCTGACTATGGCTTCTCTGACTTTCATTTTACATTTTCATTTTAGTAATTTAGCAGATGCTCTTTCTACTGTTTTTTCACAGATATATTTTACAGTGCAACTACAAGTCTGACTCCCTATCCGCACAGCCATCTGACCCCCCACATTCCCCAGACCTCCTGCATGAGGCAACACAAATGATCATAGCGCTGCCCAGGATTTTTGATAGATAAATTAGATGATCTATCCTGACACGTCGCTTTCCAGCAACTCGTTGTTTTCAGATCGGTCGCCTGCAAATTCAATATCGGAAGAATAGTTGGTGAACATAATCATCCTGAGCGTGATTTCACTAAAGGCTTCTGTTTGGGTGAGCAGTGCGAAAACAATCGGCGACTAGGTGACATGTTGTTGGATGAACCATGTGCTCACCCCTCGCCATCCCACAGATCTGTCCAAGGGGTTGCGGAGCTGCCGACAAGGCAGGGTTAGTGGGAATTCGGAAGGGAGGAAAATGGGGAAAAATTCTACGAAAAAAAACAATTGACAGAAAACAGATCCTTGGCCATTTTGTTTCAAAGAACAATATGACGACAAACAGTTTTCTGATTGGTTGCGCTTCAAGAGGTCAGCGGCTTCTTAGCCAAAGTTCAAATCATTTTAACGGCAGCTCCAAGCTATTTTGGAGAGGTAAGCACCACTTTGATGGGCACAGGGGTTTAGGAAAGAACAGCTACATACTTCAATGAAATTAATGGGTTTCTCAGGCGCAATGCTGCTGTTCTGTGTCCCATGTTCCGAGACTTTATTCAGCTCTCAACCACCTCATCCAATCATTAACCTCTTGTTTGACTGCCAATCTACACAGTGGTATCTACCTTTTCCAAATTTAGGGCTAGGAGTGTCTTCGGTGTGTTAAGAGTCCTGCTCACCCAAGGTGTCTATTTCATATTGGTGTGGAGGGAGAGGGGTTGTGGATTGGTGTGTTAGCAATGTCTACGTAGTTACATAAAACAGAGGGCCAGTTTGTAAGTGCGTCTGTAAGAACAAGTATGCGTATAGTCTTCAACACCATTATCGCATACAGTCACAAGGACAGCCTCTTGATATATTACTGTCTTTATTACTACAGAGGGAGAGATGAAGGGAAATCACATTAAGTAAGAATAACTTTGTAATTTAGACGGTCTGCCATGCTACAGGCAGCACGCGATGGAACACAGGTGGACTTCTGCAAAAGATTTGGAAATGGTCAGCATTTTATAAAAAATAAAAACAATTACGTGACTGGCAGTCCATCAGAGTCATCAGCAGTGTATCAACACATGTACACTATTTAATTAACTAACTACTTTGCTTGTTATTTGACCATTTCAATCATTGGCTATCATCTACCACAGAAACGTTTTCCTTCCTTCATGAATATGGCAATGGTTTAGCCTAGCATACAAGCCCAGTGGACTTAACATGGAAGGGCAGTGTTATGTAGTGTTCTGCTATCATTCTGTAAAAATGTTTTTCAAACAATGGTGGGGAAGTTTTTGACTTTTAAACTGAGCCAAGTTTCAAATTGTTATACAGGGACAGACTGCAAGTCTCACTTTGGCACATTCCGTGGTAAGATAATGATTTCCATGTGGAACGAGCCATATAGTCTAAGAGAAGGAGAAACAGAGAGAATATGATCATTATTGTAAAACATCAGTGAACCACCACCATTGTAGTGAGTAAAAGTCGGGAAATTATAGTATAATAGTATTTGTGATTGTAAGAAAACAGCAAAAAGATTGCCAATAGTTGTATTTTCAGAGAGAACATCAGGCAGAGAGAGTTAGATAGAGTTAGATAGATAGATAGATAGATAGATAGATAGATAGATAGATAGATAGATAGATAGATAGATAGATAGATAGATAGATAGATAGATAGATAGATAGATAGATATAGATAGATAGATAGATAGATAGATAGATAGATAGATAGATAGATAGATAGATAGATAGATAGATAGATAGATAGATAGATAGTTAAAATGAAACTGGTGTACAGGTATTTGGCAGCGCAATACAGTATATGGCCTCCTATCACAATGTGAGAGATTTACAATGAAACAATATATTTGGTTTATAATATCTGGATTTAGGATTTAGAGTTATTTCAAAACTAACATCTAATTATATTGTATTATAACTGTATGAATCTAACATCAATTCTCATTCCTGAAGTAGCTGTTAATACTGAAAATGTATTCATATTATCATTATATTGCGTGTCTGCCATTGTATACATTTATTTTCTGTTTACTTACACAATGTGAGTTTATATGTGAATAAGGTCAATTGGGTTTCTTACACTAGAATGAAAGTACTTGAGAGACGGCAGACTTTATGTACACTGCCAAGGAACATAGATGGAGACAGAGCAACACTTTCTAATATATTACCACATTTAAGAGAATTATATCGACATAAAATCAGAGAGACCCACAAAGGATTTAAAATTAAATCAATCAATTATAACGTTTTAATAGAAATAACACAACATGCAAACATAAATGCTAGATTTGTGACCCACTGCCATGAGAAAAGAACAACTAGTGTATCACCAACAACATTGTGACGCTAACCAAAAGTCATCTCTTTATATCCTCTTGTTTTTATTACTGGTAACTATTGTTTACAACACTATTTATAGCTTCACATAAAGTGAAATCCTCTGAAACCTGTCTGTATAATGTTTACTGAGAACATCAAATTTATAGTATATACTGTATGTATATACGTACACATATTTATTCATTGATTTGTGTTTCACTTTGATTATTTATTATTCATTGACAGATAAACTGACAGCGATACAGAGACAGCGATCACAGATGTGGAAATGACAGAGCTCTGATTGGTTTACAACAATATGATGGTGCGTTCTAAACATGACTGTCCCCTTCCCTGACTCAGGGGTCTGGCCTGGGACACTTTGGGTCTGTCACGTCATCTACTCAGCTGAGTCTTGAATGGCATCCTGTTCCCTTTGACATATACACCTCTGACAATAACTCTCTAAAGCCTGGTCAAAAGTCATGCAGAATATGGGGAAGAGTACACCATGTAGGCCTCAGCCTTCAAGCTCGTGTGAGAGCTTTGTCTTGGGACAGGCCTGGCAAAGCATGTGACACCCAGTGGCTGAGAGAAGCGTGTCACACCTCTGTGAGATGTCACTGACAATAATGGTTGTCTAACCTCTCTCATTGTCGCTAAGTATACATACTGTTTCTACTCTCTCTGTCTGGGCTAGTGTCTACTGTGTACTTCCAGAAAGCCTACAATAGGAGCTGAGTAATGCATAGCTTTGTCCAGTTACGTATATTTGCATTGCAACGCATCCACATCGCTCACACCTCTTCTCTAAGAAGAGTCTGGATCCGCATGCCTTCCCGACATTTTCGGATGGGTTTCAGAAACACAAGTCAGTTTAAAGTCATTCAAACAATTTCTAGGACGGCAGATCTCAATACCGGGTATGACAGGCAATCGTTCAATGACACTATGGTGAAAAACGGAGAGAGCAAATCAGGGTGAACCTCTTCGAATACCAGGGAGTTCTGTATGGGACATTCTAAAGTTCCAATTGGAACCTTGGCAGTTGTACATGTTGTTAGGTTAGATTCTGCTTCTCTGTTACATTGTGTAGCCCACTCTGCCCTCAGCTCCACTTAAATACAGTTCACTGACATAATTACTAGTGAGTGGAAGTGTTTCTGTTACGGTAAGTTCCATCTCCGGCCCCTGAAAAATTACCACGATGATCAAAAAATGTGCTCCTGTACAATGTACCTCGAGGAGACTTGAAAGCTTCTAGCGCACGTGAGCACACGCGCATTATATCCCCGCACGCTACGCTACGAGCCCTTTCCTATTTGTGCAAACTCAATCAAATTATTTTTGAATAGCAATAAAGCAGCCTTTATTTTGCTTGGCTGAGCTGCAATCCCACTTGCCCCTCACCCCCCCCCCCCACAGCAGGGATCAGCTTTCCCCACAAGTGAAGCCTTGCCATAACGGCTGGAGACAATCAGACTGAACGGTCCTTAGATATTCCTACCTACTTTCAAAGAACAAATTCAATTTATGGACACATTTATTACCAAGTCTGTCAGTGACTAAAAGGAGTTTCATAATCAAGAGCACACATCTGATCTGGACACAGCAGGGCTCCTCCCCTTGGTCAATCTGAGCTCTATTACACGGTCGGGGTTGGCCCTCTGCATTGAGGAAAAGGAAAACATGAGCAAACAACAGAGCAGGTAGCTAGACATGGGCTGGGGGGCGTTCAGATGTAGAGGTTAAAAACAGATCTGATTTAGGAGTTGGGCCACAGAGACAATATGTGTTAAGTCAGTATCGGCGGTGGGTCGAAAAAACTACATAGATATCCTCACCCCTGCTGGTTCATTCAGACGTTATCAAGTTTGTGATGGAGATATCTGTGTTGTTTGATTTTGGTTTCTGTCAGTTACAAAGTAGTACAAGCATTGGCATCAAACACAATAATACAGGAGTTTTCAAACGTGTTGCCCCACTTTGTTTTACAAAAACATTTACCCTTGATTGTCAGGTATTTAAAGTCCTCCAAAAATCACACTAAATCCACTTTTAAACATCCACAAAGCAAACAGTGAGCAAGCTGTTAGAGCAGCTAGAACAACACAGAGCCCTGAGCGATTTACTATCCCTGCTCCGCTTGTGAAACGTGTGCTCTAATGAGTGCTCTGCAGTCAGCGCTCAGACCACTGTGAATCGCAGGGGCAAAGACTCGGCCTGGAGCAAGCACTTCATGGCTAATGCTTGGCTGTGGTCTGTGGTGTGTGTTAACTTTTGTTTGCCCAGACAATGATAGCGATAATATATAAGAGTTACTTGTTTATTCACACACGCACGCACGCACGCACGCACGCACGCACGCAC
>JACXGM010035214.1:0-11745 GCA_016801145.1 Umbra pygmaea | reverse complement strand
TATACCCTGAAGAAGGCGCAAGCCGAAACGCGTCGTTAATAAAGGTTTTTTATAATTACAAAAATCCAGCCTGAGTGACTTGGTTCCGAATCTTTGTGCCTACTTGGCATGATTGTACTAATATAGACCATTAAGATTAGCCCGAGACGGATGGTAAATACCCAGTGACCAGCAATTAGTCAAACCTTTTAAACAAGAGCATGGGGACAATCTATTTGTTTACACAGTTCTGCTCCAGTGTTCTGATCCATTGTCGTTTCCCTCCACATCTCATACATATTGACCTACTTATAGACCTCTCTTATACAGGGAACACTTAAACAACACAATGTAACTCCAAGTCAATCACACTTCTGTGAAATCACACTGTCCACTCAGGAAGCAACACTGATTGACAATCAATTTCAGATGCTGTTGTGCAAATGGAACAGACAACAGGAGAAAATTATAGGCAATTAGCAAGACACCCCCAATAAAGGAGTGGTTCTGCAGGTGGTGACCACAGACCACTTCTCAGTTCCTATGCTTCCTGGCTGATGTTTTGGTCACTTTTGAATGCTGGCGGTGCTTTCACCCTAGTGGTAGCATAAGACGGAGTCTACAACCCACACAAGTGGCTCAGGTAGTGCAGCTCATCCAGGATGACACATCAATGCGAGTTGTGGCAATAAGGTTTGCTGTGTCTGTCAGCGTAGTGTCCAGAGCATGGAGGCGCTACCAGGAGACAGGCAAGTACATCAGGAGACGTGGAGGAGGTCGTAAGAGAGCAACAACCCAGCAGCAGGACCGCTACCTCTGCCTTTGTGCAAGGAGGAGCAAGAGGAGCACTGCCAGAGCCCTGCAAAATGACCTCCAGCAGGCCACAAATGTGCATGTGTCTACTCAAACGGTCAGAAACAGACTCCATGAGGGTGGTATGAGGGCCCGACGTCCACAGTTGTGGGTTGTGCTTACAGCGCAACACCGTGCAGGACGTTTGGCATTTGCCAGAGAACACCAAGATTGGCAAATTCGGCACTGGCGCCCTGTGCTCTTCACAGATGAAAGCAGGTTCACACTGAGCACATGTGACAGACGTGACAGTAAGTAAGTAAGTAAGTAAGTAAAGTTTTTTTTATATAGCACCTAAGACAATAAGGTCACAAAGTGCTGCACAGTAAAAAATAAACAGTAAAATAAAATGACAAATATAGAAGAAAAAACCTAGTACAACGCCACAACTGTAATACCTTCTACTTCCATTAAAATTATTGTTAGTTGAAAGCTTGTCCAAAAAGATGAGTCTTTAAGTGCTTTTTAAAAGATTCCACGGAACTCATAGTTCTCAGAGCTAAAGGGAGAGAGTTCCAGAGCTTTGGAGCCACAACACAGAATGCACGGTCACCCCTTGTCTTAAGGCGTGTCCTGGGAACCATTAAAAGATCTTGGCCTGAAGACCTCAGAGACCGACAAGGAGAATGCATATGTAATAGATCCTGGACGTAAGTGGGAGCTTGACCATGCAAGGCTCTGAATGTAATTACCAAAATTTTCAAATGTACTAAAAAAAAAATAGGAAGCCAATGAAGGGCCTTCAGCTGGTCCTGGTCAAAAGCCTGGCAGCCGCATTTTGTACAACCTGCAGTCGATCTATAGAAGATTTATTTAAACAAGTGTACAGCACATTGCAATAATCTAGTCCTGAAGAAATAAAATAAAAGCATGAACGAGCATCACCATCTCTTTTTTTGAATACATAGCTCTAATCTTAGCAATGTTCCTGAGATGGAAAAAACAGGTGCAAACCACTGACTTAACATGACTGTTAAAACACATTGATCTGTCAAAAATAACACCCAGATTCCTTAGGTCACTGCGGTCAGAGGTTGATAGACCTCCAAGGGCCTGCCTAATCTCAGGAGTAATGTTGTCTGGGGCAAAAATCATCACCTCCGTTTTATTCACATTAAGTTGCAGAAAGTTCTCAGCCATCCATTCATTGATTAATCAGACTGGGCTGAAGCCATCACAAACGCTATCGGTGTGTTTATAGGTGCAGACATGAGGCCATATTCGGTTGTGCAAAAGGAGGACTTTAAACACATGCTGAAAGTGTTTGAGCCATACTAAAACGAAACGTGAAAAAGCTTACCGGGGTTTTAACCCTCCTAGGTCGATTGACGCTCTAGAGCGTCAAACGCGATTATCTCACGAACCGTACATGCTAGCAACTAAAGCTTGGTACTTTTGGAAAGGGGAGAATTAAAATAGACGCAAATACTGAGTAATGGCACATCTCTGTGTGTTACTCACAGCCGGAGATATCGCGCCTCAAAGCCGACGATGGCCGACGAAGTAGGAAGTGAAAATGACAAAATAACAAATTTTTCTATAACATAGGACATCATCCTGCATAAAACAACAATTTTTGGAGTTGGATGTTTAGCTGGGTTTTAAAAACGTATAAAAATCTAGTTAGAAATTAGTGTAGCATTTTGATGTTGACTTGATTGTATGGCCCCCAAACATTGCACACTGGTCCAGGACCCCTGGAGGCTTGACAATAAGCAATAAAATGCCTTATGCACTATAGATAACATGCTTTTAATGTAAAAAAACAACAAATAATACATACGTTCTTTAGATTTTTGGGATAAATATTGAATAAAACATCAAATTCAATGAACCAGGATGTTGGATTTCATTCATCCATGTTGTAGCCATGGGTCTTCTGAATCCACTTCACTGTAGGTCAAAGTATGACCTTTCTAGAGGCCAAAAAGTCAACTGTGTGCCAAGCAGACCTAAGACCCCTTAGACCTTTAAGGGTTTTAATGTACCTAAACAATGGTCAATCATCACCAAATTTCTCATGGCCATATCTTGTCATGAACACTTAATGACGAGGAAAAGGCTTAACGTGATTTAATGTAGCCTACCTAAACAACGATCAATATTAACCATATTTCTTTATCATATTGCTCATCATAACCACTGAAAATGAAAAACAACTAACCCAAATTCCAATTATTATGGGCGTTATCTGACGTTAAGCCTTTATGCTTCATTAAAGCCTATTGTAAAGAAAAGGCTTAACGTGATTTAATGTACCTAAACAACAATCAATAATAATCACATTTCTCTCTAATATTTTCCCCATATTGTTAATAAACAAATAGACATCTTATGTTTATTTGTCTTGTATTTTCTTTTTGCTGATCCGAAAAATGATCCGATCCGTGACTCTGATCCGAGGAACGATCCGGTCCGTGAGTTTTTTGATCCGTTGCACCCCAATGTCATCTGCATAACAATGATAAGATACCATTTTGAAACTACTAATAATCCTTCCAAGGGGACGCATGTACAGATTGAACAGCAGGGGGCCAAGCACGGAACCCTGAGGTACACCATAGGACAGAGGAACAGAATCTGACATGAAAGATCCAGTGGACACTGAAAAACTCCTGTCAGAAAGATAGGAGGTAAACCAATCCAGAGCAGATCCAGAAATGCCCACTAGTGAGTTCAGTCTATCAATCAAAATGCAGTGATCAACAGTATCAAACGCTGCACTGAGATCTAACAAGACCAGCACAGAACATTCTCCTGCATCAGCAGCCATCAAGATTTCATTTGAAACTCTAAGAAGGGCAGTTTCATTTGAATGGTTTTTATGAAAGCCAGACTGGAATTTATCACAGATACTATGAGCCTCCAACACATCATTTAGCTGCATTGCCAAAACCTTTTCTAGGATTTTAGAAATAAAAGGCAATTTAGAAATAGGCCTAAAGTTGTTAAAAAGTGCTGCATCAAGATTACTCTTTTTTTTTAAAAAGAGGCTGAACAGCAGCATGTTTAAAACACCTAGGGACCTGGCCCAACCTAAGAGATAGATTTATAATTGAAACCAGACACAGGCCAATAGATGTAATAGATTTCATGAACAAAGATATAGGCAATATATCGACAGAGCTTTGGGAAGGCTTCATTGTACCCACTAACCTAATGAGGTCCTCCAAGGAAATTGGGCAAAAGGAGTCCAGTATTGAGGGTCTTAGTCGAGTAACTATAGAGTGGTTTACTGATGGTGCAATACCTGCCCTAACAGCTGTAACCTTGTCCACAAAGTGAGACAAAAAGTGATTGCAATCATCTTTAGAAAACACAGGGACAGAAGATGTAGCAGGAGAAACAATGTTGTTAATAGTCTCGAACAAAGTTTTAGGATTCCTTTTGCTGACAGAGTCTGGAGACGCCATGGAGAATGGTATGCTGCCTGCAACATCCTCCATCATGACCGGTTTGGCGGTGGGTCAGTAATGGTGTGGGGTGGGATTTCTTTAGGGGGCCGCACAGCCCTCCATGTGCTCGCCAGAGGTAGCCTGACTGCCATTAGGTACCAAGATGAGATCCTCAGACCCCTTGTGAGACCATATGCTGGTGCGGTCCTGGGTTCCTCATAATGCAAGACAATGCTAGACCTCATGTGGCTGGAGTGTGTCAGCAGTTCCTGCAAGAGGAAGGCATTGATGCTATGGGCTGGCCTGCCCGTTCCCTAGACCTGAATCCGATTGAGCACATCATGTCTGGCTCCATCCACCAATGCCACGTTGCACCACAGACTGTCCAGGAGTTGGCAGATGCTTTAGTCCAGGTCTGGGAGGACACCCCTCAGGAGACCATCCGCCACCTCATCAGGAGCATGCCCAGGCGTTGTAAGGATGTCATACAGGCACGTGGAGTCCACACAGACTACAGAGACTCATTTTGACTTGTTTTAAGGACATTACATCAAAGTTGGATCAGCCTGCAGTGTGGTTTTCCACTTTGATTTTGAGTGTGACTCCATATCCACACCTCCATGGGTTGATAAAAATTATCAATGGAAATCAAATGTGTGATTTTGTTGTCAGCACATTCAACTATGTAAAGACGAAAGTATTTCATACGATTAGTTCATTCATTCAGATCTAGGATGTGTTATCTTAGTGTTCCCTTTATTTTTTTGAGCAGTGTATATACTTTCTATTGAATGGTTTAAAATATCCTATATTTTGTATTTTGATTTGTCTTGCTTTATTATGATTCATTTTAGCCAGGTTACCTTTGTGAATAAGGTTCTTGATATCTTCTGAAGCACACGTAGATGTAGAGCTTTTTATTTAACAATGCACACTCAACCAGCCAATTTATAATGGAATACTTACATGCAGATATTAACAGACTTTCTGGAGTCTCTCTACCTTTATTGAACTCACAGCTTGGGTTCCGGAAGTACCTTTTCCATTTATTTCTCCCATTGACTTCCAGAAAACTCTGTATATAAAGAGTTTTAGACGATGTCTTAGGCTAACCAGCTACGACTTGACTCATAGGCATACAAAATATAATTTTGAGTGAAAAAATGAACCGAAAATCCCCAAAAAAGACTGACTGTACATCCAAAAACAAGACTGTACATATTTTCTTTTCCGAGCGAAGGAACTACTCATCCCATAAACCATTGCGAGTGTCATCTTTTCACCTTTACATTACCTAACTTTAGTTAACTTCACTTACACAATGTCATCCTTGAAATAACATGTAATCTACAGCTCAGTAAACGTATCTACAGTTCTCTAACTATCCATATTTTTTGCTACGACACAGGTGCCATCTCGGGCAGCCTGCCAGGGATGGAGAAAAGCTTTTTCGCAGGCTCAGTAAACATTTCCATGGTAACCGCGAGTTTGTCTCCATGACATCATGGAGTTCCACCAATCAGAGGCATCACTGTGAGATGATGGGATTGTTTAGGATTGTGGGTAATGAAGTACTTAAAAGATAAATACATTTATCTCAAAACAAGGTTGGTGCCCCATAAACTTTTGGCATCTACATGAGAATATACGAACGCTTAGTCAAGTCGTAGCGGGTTTTAAGTATACAATTGACGGTTATGATTTTATGGCTTATACTGCAATGGCCAATGGAGAAATTGCATTATATTCGTACTTCCAGAGTCGGCTGTGGGCGGGTCTTTGGAGGTCTATTGTGGTCTACCAATGATGACGCAATGACTGCTTTTTTTCTTTTCTTTCACCATTCTTTAACCAGGGTAATCGATTGAGAACAATTAGTGCATAGCTTTTGTCTCCCCCTTCTGGCAGTGAGAGTAAATACACAAACACTGTCGACGTGATTTTATGATGTATGCCTACTCATAGATGGCTTTATTTTTCAGACTGTAATGCATCGTCTGAAAAGCAAGTTAGTTTTTCAACTGGAACATCAGAAATGTTTCTTAGAAGCTTTTATTTCCCAGTAGGCTCTGCCATACTCCTAGTTGCGGTAACGTTAGCCTTCCTTCGCAACGGTCCCTCCCCTCTTCCACTCTGGTAAACCAATCATTGCTGGTTGATGTAAAACGCATCACTACTAACGCTCCAGCACAGGAATGTCACCACAGTTATCAAATTTAAAAACTCTGTATATTGCTAAATCCAGAGCGATTGACCTGGCGGCGATAGGCTTAATCAGCATTATGTGAACTGGTTTGGCAAAGGCTGAATGTAACAGACGTTTATTTATATGAAACGGTCCCGCACTACAGCTTTAATAGACAGATGTAGAGAGTGGTAGATGAGAGAAGACAGAATGTTGGTCTAAGCTAAATTGCCTGAGGAGATAAGTTTTGGAAGAAAGGCTGCACATAAGTAACCATGGATACGTTGGTGGTTTTATCCCTTCCAGCCAATAGCTCGTAAACCGAGGCATTGTTGTCAACCAGGAAGTGATTTACTCAAGCCTGGACTGTAAGTCGTACAGGAGGAAGGCATGCACGCCGTCTGTATTTCTCAGAGCTTTTACAATGCAAATAAAAGGCATTAGAAAAAGAGGTAGACTCACTGGGTACCACGTACGCGCCGAACAGGATCCAGATGGAAGCGATGAGGCAGCCAAACATCATCATGAAACCAATGAACAGCCAGAGACGAGCTCCTGCAGGGACACAGAGGGACAAGCACACGACACAAGCGTCAACATCAGTTGACATACCAAAACCATCCCTGTCGAATAGGCAACCACTGCATGGACCGCATGTTATGACAGACCGACCTGTCCTGCCGAGGCAGCCATCTCCATACATTTCCCCTTGTACCTGGGCGTTAGACACAGCATTGATCCTGGAAAATACAAACACCATGAGTCTATGGGTACCTGTACCAACACTGGATGCTCACATTTTAACTATTTACAGTTAGGTTAGGTTTAGGTTGAAAGTTGCATTTCAGGTTAGTTTTATATTTAGGTTTAGGTTTAATGGCATAAGCTGATTTTAGGGTTTTGGGTTATGGTTTGGGTTAGATAAACATAAGAGAAGACAGTGAGCTAGGTTGGCCAGGTGGTCTGAGCCACTGCGTGCGGTGCACATGTACTGCTGCAGCGTGGTTTTGAATTTGACCTACTCTTTCAGACAAAAACAAAAACTATCACAACTTTCCTGTTCAGTAATGCATGACAGTACCAGAAAGAATACATTCAATAAAAAATATTTGATGAGACATGATTTTGAATGTGAATAACTCCCTACAAGGTTAGACAAAACATGTGGGTTGCTCACATGAAGAAGGCTATGGTGGAGAAGACGCCACATGTATGGAAGGCATGGTTCATCTTCTCCTGGTTTGGGTAGGTCACCGCTGCATCGATCATCACCCACCAGCCGCTGAAGAACTGACGCAGACAAGGGAAGAAAATGTATTTTATTGAAAGAGAAATTTAGAGAGAGAATGAAAACAGAAAGTAACAAATGAAAGAAAGATGCAGGGAAAGACAAATATGTAACAAAGACGGTTAGAATACACTCAAGGTGTTCATTAGGTACACCTGTTCAACTTCTCGTTAATGCAAATATATAAACAGCCAATCATCTGGCAACTATTGAGCTAAAAGTCTTAATAAAGATAAAGGCACACACTACATTCACATATGCGCACACAGGATTCATAAATGCACACACATGATTCATAAATACACTCACAGGATACACAAATGCACACAAAATTCACAAATGCACACACAAAATTTAAAAAGCACAGAAGATTCACAAATGCATAGAAAATTCACAAATGCACACAAAATTCATAAATACACACACAATTCAGAAAGGCAAACAAAATTACAAATGCACACAAGATTCAGAAATGCACAGGACAAGATTCAGAAATGTATTTCTGATGCACACACAAATATAACTTGATTTACAAACTGCTTGCGGTCTGTGAACGTCACTTCATTTGTGTGTGAATTGAGACTCCTCTGACTTGACTCGACACACAAATGCCTTTTTTTAACAGGGAATGATCTGCAACCAATCAGATATCTCCCTTGTTTTAGCCAATGAAAAGAATGCACCCTACATGGCCAATCACATGAACGCGTTCACACAAAAATAATCTTTAGCTCAGAGTGAGTGGGTGTTTATCTGTGTTTCTGTGGTATTGCCAGGCAATTTGTCACAGAAAGACACACACTACACATATGCAAGAATAAAATATGCCAATATACATTGTTTCAATGAAATTAAATGGTTGCAAGTATGTATACGTGTGTGTGTGTGTGTGTGTGTGTGTGTGTGTGTGTGTGTGTGTGTGTGTGTGTGTATGTATGTATATCTATATTCAGGAAATACAACTCAAGTATTATTGTCAGCCTTAATTAAATTTAAATGTAAGGTTAATGTAAAAAAATAAATAACACAAACAATAATAAAAAAGTCTCCGATGTCTGGAACAAATTTGCCAAAAGAGGATGCATGTGTACAGTATCATGCATTATAAAAAAAGAGGATGCATGTGTACAGTCGTGGTCAAAAGTTATGCATGCAATAAGTATTGGTCTCCATAAAGTTTGCTGCTTCCGTGTATCTTTTAGTCAGTAGTTACTATGGTATACTGAAGTATAACTACAAGCATTCCATAAGTTTCAAAGGCATTTATTGACAATTACATTAAGTTTATGCAAAGAGTGAATATTTTCAGTGTTGAGCCTTTTTTTAGTTGGGAGAAGTTACTCTTGGAGGATGTGTTGGTACCATTCTTTATTCATGTCTGTGTTCTTAAGCAAATCTGTGAGTGAGCCCACTCCCTTGGCTGAGAAGCAACCCATCACATGAATGGTCTCATGATGCTTTACTGTTGGCATGACACAGGACTGATGGTAGCGCTTGTGTTGACTTCTCCGGAAAAGATGTTTTCCAGACTTGTGATTAGTATTTGTGTTACTCTCAAAACATTTGACCATGACTGTATATTGCCTCAATGCACAATGAGGAAAATAGGGAGGGGGTAAAGAAGGATACAGGAATCACAGTTTCTCAGTCTAATGGAATCTTAGGGGTAATAAATTGCAAAAACATCTGTTAAACACCACCTCCATGTCAAAAAGATATTTAGGGTTTCATGTAAGAAAGTCCATAATGTGCTTAACCAATAAAATGTAGCGCCCAATCTTTGCCAAGTGTTATTGGAACTAATATTAAAATAATGTGTAGTGGTCAGATGAGAAAGATTTAACATTTTGGCCATGCACACCATCTGTATCTTTGGCAACATAATAGGACGGAAAGCCAAGAAAAGCACCTGATACCCAAAGCAGAATATGGTGCTGGATCAATGATACGTCGGGGCTGCTACCATTGCCCCACTTAAAAAATAAAGGAATAATAAAAATGAGATGTTTTGTATTGGCTAGGTCACAATTTCAAATGAGAATCAAATATCAAAATCTTACCTGGTTATAAAAAAAATAAGAAATTATTTTAGCGTAAATATTATCCATCACTCACAAAAACTCCAGCGACAATGGATGCCACAGTATTCCTTCTTTCCCCCCAATCGACGCACTCACACTCCGGCATGCGGATGTTATCGAGAAAGCCAGCCATCTTCGGATGCTCTGTTTCCCACGGTGGCTGAACCTTAATGGGTCAGCCTCTAGGGTGCCCCAGAAACACACAGGCTGGGTCCCACTGGCGTCCTCAAGATGTGGCCCCTGACACAAAATGGGGTATAAAGTTAATCTGCCACACTGGTGCTGTGAATGTGATCACCTGGTGTTGGTTTGTTAATTAACTAAAGTATCCTAATAACTCCAAAGTCACAGCTAAATATTCACAAGACATTGCGAAGTCTAAAAAATAATAATTTATTCCTTGTAATAAGGTTCACCTACCCAGTCCTTTGAAATCCTTAAGCCTGTCCTTCTGGGGTCTTAAGCCCCACAGCAGATTGTAGGCTGACTAGTCTAAATCTGCTCCTCGAGTGTAGCAAGTGTTGACCTCAGTGGGAAATCGTGTTTATATAGCGAGGGCTGACAGTTACGGTTTGTGAAAAGCAAAATCATTAATCCCTGTTTGACCAAAATATTGATTTTTGAGAAGGTGAACTGTCAATTCAAGAGTGGGTGGCTTTGGCACAGGTCAGAGGAGATCCGTCAGTGTGCGTCCAAATAGAAGTCTAAGTATTTAGGGTCAAACTAATAATGATGTATCCTCGTCAATGAGAAGGAGATTACAGAACGTGTGGCAACAATAATTGGCAGTTTATCACTGTACATCACCGTACCGACATACACACCTAAGACTACACAGGCGTTAATATACAGCATCCCCTTGATAGCGAATACTGTACATCCTACTGTACAACCTTCAACATCTAGATAGCTAGTCAGTGTTATGTTGTACTGTAGTATACCAATGTTAGAAACCAATAACAGCAAAAACGTTGAATGTTTACTAAGGCTTGCTTATCGTCTACTGTAGCTAGTGACTGTACTGTAGTTAGCGTACTAGCTTATCCAACATACAGGAGCTTCGGTCCAAACAAGGTATACATTTAAAAATATAACATATTAGACGGTATTTAAAGTATTCGTACACGAATAAAGTTTTGCTCACCTCAATTGCACTGTAGTTAGGGTTTTGACAATGCTAAATACAATTGGCGTATGTATGTAGCAGCTATAGCTACATTGTATCGAGGATGTGTCGCTAACCAATCACACCAAGGCAATCCCAGTAGACGGACCTATTACAAGTTTCGTTTATAGAAAAGTGAAACTGTCTTTTTAAACAGTGACATCTCAAAATCAGAGAATGTATAATAAGGAGAGAACTATGGAATCCCAGGACCGCCAAAATGTAGTAAAAGGAAATGAGGATAATTAAATGTTCATCATTTCCTTTGCCTACTATAAGCCAATGAAGTAAATGTAAAAAATACATTGTTTTACTTTTTCAATCATCAAATAACAAAGTAAATTAAAAAAAGACTTCATTTCACTTTTCCATTTATCATTTAATAGTTGAACTCTTTCCTATTTTACATTTCCCATTTTCCCATTTAACAATTTACCCATTTTACCATTTACCCATTTTACCAATTTCCCAATTTCCCAATTTCCCGTTTTCCTCGCATCATATTGTAATTAGAAGGGAGTGTCTAAACTGCATGCGCAGTATCTGACACACCATTGGCTAATGATTGTGCGCAACAACCACTTGATTACTACTGTCTGTTGCAGTAGTATGTTCCTGCACAACCGGAGACTGCAGTTTTAGGACCCCAGTTCTAGGACCGCAGTTTCAGGACCCTAGTTTTACCTGACAGCGCCACCTATCGAATTGGATGACGAAAGGCAGGGTCACTAGATCGCAACAAGATATTTGAATGGTTTGAGATAGGCAAGAAACAAGGAAAACTGTGGAATTGAATTGTT
>JACXGM010035213.1:0-11745 GCA_016801145.1 Umbra pygmaea | reverse complement strand
TGTCCAGTTACTCCTTTGAAATTATGTGATAAGAGAACAGCTTCAAAGGTTTAGTTCCACTTAGCTGAAATGTTAAAAAAGAGCACCAAAATTAACAACAAATCAAGAACCCCAGAAAAAATAATCAAATGGAAAAACACTCTTAACTAGAAATGCTATACATATTGTTAATAACAATAATAATAAGTTGCTCTTGAGCATACATGTTAAGAATATTTTATTTTTCCAGCTACGTGACTGCCTCAAAGGTTATCCTTCTATCAAGGGGCCTCCAAAGTACAACTGCAAACTTCCAAAGCAAGAATTTGAACAGGCCTGTGAGGGAAATGGTTGAAGCCCTAAAGAAAAACATGGCTACTAGATTCCATAGAATGGAATATCACAAGCTGCTTTCAGAGGCAGCAGCATTGGATCCCAGGTTCAAGACTAAAGCCTTTACTGATGACCGTGCAGCAGATGAGGCCTTACAAAGGATTTCTAATGCAGCAGGTAGGGTCACTGTCAATGAGCAGGCTGAAGAAGAGGAACAAAGAACAGCAGCACAAGCAGGGAGCACCACAAAGGACAGCGCAGTGTGGGCCGATTTTGATCAGCGAGTCTCTGGAAATCTGATCAACACACGCAATGCAACTTCAGAAGTCATAATGGAGGTCCGTTCTTTCTGCGAAGAGGCTATGCTGCCCAGGTCCTATAACCCTCTGGTGTGGTGGCAAAATCGGGGTGTGGTCTATCCAAGGCTGACGAGGGTCATGATGACTAGGCTTTGCATTGTGGGTACTTCTGTACCTTCAGAGAGAGTCTTTAGCAAAACTGGACAAATTATAACAGAGAAAGTGCCCCGCCTGGCATTTCTGAATGCAAACCTGCAATAAATTTGATTTACTGCCATGTAGGCCTGGGGGACAAACAGTTTCCTCAGTCTTTTTAGCAGGACTGCTATAGCAATCTGCCACCCAACATTGTTCATTGTTCATTATTTGTTCATTTGTTAATTATATTTGTATTGCACTTTAATATTTTTACATATGCTGGAGCTAAAAGCACAACCTAAAAAGGCTAAACGTCTGAGTGAATAACTGGCAGTCACTGCTCAAAAGAGAGACTGGCATACATTTCAATTCTATGTCCCCTTTGATTGCTTAATAGATTAACAAATCATCATGTTAGAGGATATCTTTTTTATTCAGTTTGAAATTTATACCATGGGATCTATGTTAGAATATGTGGGTTTAACACTTATGACGTGCTTTACATCGTAGTCAGGCACAAAGTAAATACATTTCACAATGGCCAGTTTAGCCTATACACACACCATAACTGAATTTGGGGGGCGTGGGGATAAAGTGGAGTGTTTAACTTGTTTCAACATCGTTATACATTAGCAGACTTCCTGCACAGACTGCAGGTGCAGGGAGGACTTGCTGAACGAATCCATTGCTGGAACAAATCGTTCGCGAACTTGAGACTCCGCGGAAATCTTTCGCGAATCGGTGAACGAATCAGTGAACGAATCTTTTTAGTGAACTGAATCAAAAGATTTGTGTCCCTGAAAAGAGTCGAAACGCCCATCACTAGTTGGGTTAAACGCGTTTGACTCCACGACATTGAGGCACGCCCAGATGTTTGACTCCGCCCACATTGAACCGCACCCCGAATTGCACACTGCAGTGAGGGGCTTCTCATATGAGTACGCGTTTGAATATCTCCCGATCCCATTGGTCAATTTTAACATGTGACCACTCTATGGAAAGCTAATTCTCAGCTGAATCCCGCGAGAACCAGTTTAGGAAACTAAACAGACACTACTTTTTACAATAAAAATCATACAAGATAGGACAATATTGTTGTTGTGTTTTCAAACTGTGAAATTGTTTTGGGTGATAATTATGGATTGTTTCGTGCGTGTTAGGGTTAGACCAACATGGGTGGCAATTTTGTGGAGGACTAAATAGTGGCGTTCAATTGGTGTATCGCTTTTATGGCTACGTTAACGAATATCTGTTTATTGATCACATTTATGCCGGATCGGCTGTGCCACAAATGTTGTAATGGGGTTTGGTTGTTGCGACTTCATGCAATCCATGCACTTATATTATTTGCTTTTGGCAAAAACAGTTTTGATAGATTTACAGATGAGATTCTTGTCGTTCCGGTGGTATATAACATGACGGTGGTTTTCAAGCATGTTTACAATCCATAATTAACCAATGTGTGAGACCTATGGAGCCAGGTCCTGGTACCGGTTACCCTCGGGATGAAGAGGCTAAACAATAAAAATAATGGCTGTGCTGTAACGCAAGCCAGGTCTATCTTCATCCGTGACACAAACAATATTGCTTTAATAAGTGTCAATAGATCTGTATTACCTTAGTTTCAGTAGTCATGTTAAAGCAATAACTTAATCAGCATATTATCATCTTAAAACTATCTCAAGAATTAGATGCTTTGTTTCCAGACAAGACTTAGAGAAACTTGTTCATGCTTTCATCACCAGCAGGGTGGATTATTGTAATTGCTTCCTCACTGGTCTTCCCAAAAAAACCATAAGACAGCTACAGCTCATACAGAACACTGCTGCCAGGATTCTGAGCAGAACCAGAAAATATGAACATATCACGCCAGTCCTCAGGTCTCTACACTGGCTCCCAGTCACATTTAGGATAGACTTTAAAGTATTATTACTGGTATATATATCACTCAATCGCCTAGGACCTCAATACATTGTAAATATGCTCATTGAATATAAACCCAACAGATCATTAAGATCATTAGGATTACATCAGCTAGAGATACCAAGGATTCACTCAAAACGCGGGGAATCTGCTTTTAGCTACTTTGCCAGCCGCAGCTGGAACCAGCTCCCAAAAGAGATCAGATGTGCTCCAACAGTAGTCACCTTTAAATCCAGACTCATAACACATCTGTTTAGCTATGCATTTACTGAATGAACACTGTGCTAAGTCTGAACTGATTGCACTTTATTTTATATGGTTCGTTCAGTCTCTTTTATTTCTGAACTGTATAACTTTCATTTAAATTGCTTTAATTTTATCTTAAATCTGTTTTAGATTCTTGTTTTCCTGTTCATGTAAATCACCTTGAATTGCCATTGTGTATGAATCGTTTACTGTGCCCTCGAACTCGTCCATGCTTCCTGTTTCCATTTTGATGCGCGCCACTGGAAAAAAAAGAGTGGTGCGCGCCCTTGGCTCACGCGCTCGAAATCCCCGTGCGCCAGCAAAATCTACGTAATTTTGACGTCACTTCGGCGCGCGCCCGGTCGGGAGCGTTAAGTATACTGCAGGTTTAAGCCACTGCATAGGTTTTTTGGCAGTTTATTTAGGGTTATTGTTGTCCTGGAGGGTGAACCACCTGCCCATCTTCAGCTGTCTAGCATAGGGCAACAGTTTTTCCTCAAGAATTTGGGTGTAATGTATGTGGCAGCATCCATTTTCCCTTCAATCCTGACCAATTGCCCAGTCCCCGCTGAAGAAAAACACCCCCACAACATAATGTTGCCACCACCGAGCATCACAGTAAGTTTGGACAGACGGCCCATTCGAGGCAAAGTATTGGTGATACAGGCTAGAACGAGGAAGAAACGCACACCTTATAGGCGAGGTGCTGGCTATGGGATACGAATGAAAGAATAAATGAAAAAGCTGCACACTCTAGAGCTCAGATGTATATAAAATCAATTTAATAATACCAACGTTTCGACAGACAAGCTGTCTTCATCAGGGTATAATGAAAAACACTGCAGTTCACATGTTATTATAGGGTAATGTGGGACATTGTATGGCATCACCACTTTCCACTTTCTAATAATGCTCTGATCGGTACTCTGGGATAGTTAAAGCTTTGACTAAAAATGTATATCCTTCTCCTAACTTATGCCTTTCCAGAACTGTGTCCCGGAGCCTTTAGAAAGCTCCTTCCCAACCATGGTGTATTCTTTGCGTAATTAGCAAGGTGTGTGATCTGGTGACTGTACCTAAGCAAGTTTATAATGAAGAGAGAAATGACACTAGGATAGGTAACATGATGAACATTGCTGAAAATGTTAATGTGCAAATTACTAGTCTGACTCCCTAACCACTGAACCATCTGCACCACATCCGAGATACCAAGTTACTATAGCCTGCCCTACACTATAGATAAGTACCCACAAGAATTGCCTTATGGCAAAAAACTCTACATGTCTTTCACAGAAAACACACACACACAGACACACTATTTGACAACATTTCTATGTACACATTAGCACATGTAAGAATGATGGAATGATAGGCTACATGATAGTACAGAATGCTCTATCACAGCCTGGAATGTCAGAGAAGGGGCCATCTACGGATGCACTACAAAACATGTTCCAACTTTAATGACTGCCAATAGACACTACAACTGTTTTTATCACAACTGTTTAGCAACAAATTGTGTCGAACATTATGTCCTGAATAAAACAATTTAGGACAGTAAACACAGCATAAACTTTAGAAGAGAGACAGGCAATGTATACAAGAAAGGTAAAGGAAACGAGTGTGATTGTCTTTAAGTGGTCTATAGGCCTGGGCCTACCTTATCTGAAGAGAAGCTCACATCAATGTCCATTCTGGGACAAAAACTGGGGAATCACCATGTCTTTAAAATCCTGTGGTTTTTGGAAGATGTCTGGCTCAATAGACAGCACATAGGCAGTGCATTGATTCAGCCTGTATTAACTTTTTCCAAAATTGATAGCTACTTCCAATGTGAGTTGTGCTGCATTATTGTTTCCTAATTGTTTGGGATAAATGTTATATATCCACAATTCCTTGGTTGGTCCAAGTCGTGTCTCCTCCAAAATGTAAGCATGGAATACAGAATAGGGAATTCTCGGCTACACCTGCTGTTAGCCATTACTCTCTTTCAAACCAATTAACACAAAATGTTTTAGTAGTTTGTTGTTTTGTGTTATTTGAACAATTGGATGTTACAAGTCTCTATAACATTTTTTTCCTCCAAAGACAACAAAGTAAATGGATGAGAAAGCAAATAATCCACCTCTTCTTACATCTACCATTTCCACAAGATCACACTTTTTTATGCTAGCCATCTTGACAGTAGTACCCATATTGCCCTAATGAAAACACCGCCCCTGAGACTGACAGGCTCAGAGACAAAGAGGAACTGAAGATGGCTGCAGTCCACTCCTATGACATTGAATAAAGGATTTGGAACCAAATACTTGAATTATAGGAATTTTATTCAAGATTGTTATTTGTATAATTATTTTGTTTCCCTTAAAATGAAGGCACTATGTATAAAAAGGACCCTAATTCAAAAGGCTTCTGATTAGGAACACCAGCAAATTGAAACCAACAGGCTGCACTTCCTCAAAGTAAATTTTCTGCGCGTAAGACCAAAACAAACCCAAAACTTCTATTAAGTTAGTTAGTTAGTTAGTTAGTGTTTTAGGCCGTTTTTTGTTTTGTGTGAAGTTTTAGTAGATTTCGGTTTAACAGTTTTCCAAGGCTCTCATTTCTGTTATTGTGTGGCAGGAGCAGGTTTTAACCATAAAGGCCCAAATATGTAAATTTTTTTGTACATAGTGATGAGGTTTTAATGTTGCTATACTACAGTACTAGCAGTTAAAAAAAAAATTCAAGGGATTAAATGCTATATTTCAAAGATCTGTCTAATTACACTAAACCACACTGTGTAATTTGGAATGACAGATTACCATTCACTCCAGCTGTATGCATGTCACATATCAATAGAAACATTCTACAATGAAAAAAATAGAAATAAACAGCTTAAACAGATTGCAAACCCAGACTTAAGGCTTTGCACAAGTACTAGATGTAAGGATAAACCTATAACTTGCACAATATTACGTGTCAGGTTCCTGTTCACACAATCATTTGTTCCTCAATTTGATTAAATCTAGAGGTGGATAAACTTGTGTTTTGCATTGGTTACCCACCCCTAATGAATAGCAAGATTCAAAACATTGTGTGTGTGAGTGTGTGAAAGAGAAAGAGAAGGCTTGATGTTTTGTAACTAAACCCAACAGACTATAACCCAATCTGAATTTGTCTCTTTGATCTGTGCGCAAACATCAATCAAAACTAACCCTGTACAAAGTACAACCTTCGGGGACTAATCAATAAGAATATTGTAGAACACAACAGGAATAAAGAATGTGTTGCACAGACATTTGGTAAATTATTTTATTGAATATAACATGCTTATTGTTCCACAACAAATATTTAATTTAACAAATAAATATCAAACGACTAAGCTCATGTACCTATATTGTTTTTCAGTAATTTCTCGGGGAAAATCTCCATTCTCTCCATTTTATTTTACACTTTAGTCAGAGCGACTTACATTGAATACAGGGATATCCCTCTGGAGCAACATATGGCAAGTGCCTTGCTCAAGGATACAACTAAGAGGTGGCCAATCATCAATTTCAAAAAGAACAAGCTGGGTAATCACTTACTAATGAGGTAATCACTACTATCACTTACTGTTACTTCAATTACTTATACACAATCCATCCATTTCAATAGTACAAAGGAATTTTAGACTTCTATAACCTATTTACATATCAGAGATATGACACCTGCTGTTTATAAAACAGCTTTTAAACCATAATGACACTTATGAATGGCAAGGAAGGCAAAGAGTCCACTCTTTATATCAATCAGTGAAGAAATCCACACACTGCTTCAATGTGGAACCATATGGTAGTCAACACAATAGAAAACTGGAAAAAAAGAGTTACAAAACCAAAGCCGTTGTTATTAAAAAGCTGAAAATGGACATGAAAACATTAGCCTTGTTGAAAAGCAGTCGTCCCCTGCGTAACTAAATGATGCTAAAGAGAATACTGTAATACTAAACAGTGCTTACCAGGAAACATAGGGGCTAAAATCGTAGAACGCTGTACCCTGGATCTTCTATGGTGGAGTAGATCACATTATCTACAAGAGGGGGCGTCGAAGCACAATGACAAATTCATGAAAATACAAGTGAGAATCTTTTCTCAATATGATCCATCATGGGTAATATCTGGCAGCTATTTCTTAATAGCTACTGTATGAATTGTTTTGGCAGTTATGTATAAGGAACTGTGGTAATCTGTTATACTTGTGATTGTATGTCATTTCTGTGCACTGCTATTTTGGCCAGGTCTCTCTTGAAAAATGTTTTTTTTAGCTCGATAAGGCTTAACCTGGTGAATGAAATAAAACATGAATGTTGAATATGTACCTTGTGTATTGGTTGGATTAGGTAACGGACCCCTCCTAAATGCCACAAAACAAACAAATGAGAGGTCACCATGAAATGAGAAGTATTGTGATGGATGAAACATGATTTCAATGGTGAGGGAGAAAAAAAATCCTTGTTGAGTTCTTCTAACCTTGCAATGCCACCTCAAAGCGCAAGCTTGCATTCAAACGCATACATGGAAGTTTCAAATAATCAGTTTCAAATATTTAGGGACAATATAAATTTGAATGGAATTGGATCTGCTTTTAACCAGTCAAACAAACAAGTCACAAGCAAATGTAGTTTTTCAAATGTATTTCCATGCGCGTATTGTACATGTCATCAAATAAAACAAACCCGCAATTCATTAATTGGTTGTTTGGATTGGGTGAACGACTGCACTCACACCTGAATGCTGCCGTCTCCTAAAGTTGATTCAGCTGAGGGATCGGGGCACCACCAGTGCAGAGCTTGCTCAGGAATGGCAGCAGGCAGGTGTGAGTGCATCTGCACGCGCAGTGAGGCGAAGACATTTGGAAGAAGGCCTGGTGTCAAGAAGAGCAGTAAAGAAGCCATGTCTCTTCAGGAAAAACATCTGGGACAGACTGATATTCTGCAATAGGTACAGGGATTAGACTGCTGAGGACTGGGGTAAAGTCATTATCTCTGATAAATCCCCTTTACAATTGTTTGGGATATCTGGAAAACACCTTGGGCCCTATTTTAACAATCCAAGTGCCTGGCCTGAAGCGCATGGTGCACACACAATTTAGCATTTGAACAAAATACTGTATATATGTTTAGAACACAACCACGAATAAAGAATGGTACCAACACATCCTCCAAGAGCAACTTCTCCCAAACATCCAAGAACAGTTTGGTGATGACCAATGCCTTTTCCAGCAAGATGAAGCACCTTGCCATATGGCAAAAGTGATACCTAAGTGACTCCAAACTCCAAGCATTGATCATGCAAAAATGGGCTGGCATCAGTCAGGATGTGGCCCAGAAGTTAATTAACAGCATGCCAGTTGCAGAGGTCTTGAAAAATAAGGGTCAACACTGCAAATATTGACTTTGCATAAACTTCATGTAATTGTCAATAATATCCTTTGACACTAATGGAATGCTTGTAATTATACTTCAGTATACCATAGTAACTACTGGCAATCTGAGAACACTGAAGCAGAAAACTTTGTGGAGACCAATACTTGTGGCACTCTCAAAAATGTTGACCACGACTGTATTTGCTGCTGCCAGACATATATCTATGTAGCGATTGAATACAAGCCCCCGTTTTCAGGTAGCCTTGTGAGGCTAGTGTACTTCCTCTCTCAAGATGAATACTGTGATTTATTTTGCTGGCTTTTAATATCATTTTTGGAGAACATCTCTTACCTGATGAGGGGCAGAGGTATTCTGGATGCTGATAGTGGCCTTTGACCGCTGTAGAAGTTCTCATACAGAACAGGAGCTGGGAAGTGGGAACAGATTAGTAAGTAGTGTCGAATTACAATGCAAAATTATATAGCTTGTGGGGGGGGGGGTCAAAAAACACACAACAATGCAAATGTCATCATAAAATCTGACATTTCAAGCTGATTTCCATTACTGCCTCATACTTAGTCAAATTTGCTTTGTAAAGACTGTTACCTGGTGGTTTGTCCCCAGTGTGCCTCAGGTTCACAAAGTGTTCAATATCTTCCTGTATATCACACTGTTCCAAAGACTTCCTCACTTCCTCATATAACTGAACACACACAAATACACACATTACAAATAGAGGCAATATGAAAGTTCCCTTCCACACTTTTAGACATTTTTTGTTATTTATTTTCCAAGAATCAATGGTTATCATCTATAAAGCCCCATTGATGAGACAGTGACTACTGAGTCAACTGAGTGACTTCACCTCATCGCTCGTTACGCACTGCTGGGAAAGTTGATTGAGATGTGTCCATACTGAGTTCCTTAATGTGTTGATTCTCTCTACTTCCTGTGCTTCAAACACCTGAATAGGTAGACCCAAAAACCAACATAGCCAACAAACAAACACATGGATATAGTTTAAAAAGACATTCCAGGTAGTTCACTTGTCAGTGTCGCAGAAATTAACATAATATTTTACTCTTACTCACGTCGCATGCTTTCACATGCTCCTTCAGCCAGTCCTCCCTGACTTTCCCCAGCGAAGTCACATTCTGCATGTAAATCTTGTCTAGGATTCAAATGTGTAAATATACATATTTGGGAAGCACAAGAAAGGCATATATAAGATGTATACAGTTTTTTCCAGTTGATTGTGAATACCAGCCCTACAAGGGGACAGTATAAAACAATTAAAACGTAAGATATCAATATAGTTGCTCCAAATTGAAGTCCCTGCTCATTGTCGTTAATTTAGTACAACTTACCAGTCTCATCTGCACTCTGTTTGGCCTGCAGTGTTTTTGCAAGTAGCTGAAAAAATATTAAGAAGAATAAAAGTTATATACACATTTTGTACTTTATATTTTTCTCATGTTCAAGTAATTTCTATCAATGCTTTTTGTATGGCACTAATTCATATTTTTGGAGCAGGGAGTCTTGGTTGAGATTTAAAACACTGGTATCATAAAAAAAATATATACAGTGCCTTGCGAAAGTATTCGGCCCCCTTGAACTTTTCGACCTTTTGCCACATTTCAGGCTTCAAACATAAAGATATGAAACTGTAATTTTTTGTGAAGAATCAACAACAAGTGGGACACAATCATGAAGTGGAACAAAATTTATTGGATATTTCAAACTTTTTTAACAAATAAAAAACTGTTTTTTAAGTTAATACTTTGTAGGGCCACCTTTTGCTGCGATTACAGCTGTAAGTCGCTTGGGGTATGTCTCCATCAGTTGCACATCGAGAGACATTTTTGCCCATTACTCCTTGTAAAACCGCTCGAGTTCAGTGAGGTTGGATGGAGAGCGTTTGTGAACAGCAGTTTTCAGTTCTTTCCACAGATTCTCGATTGGATTCAGGTCTGGACTTTGACTTGGCCATTCTAACACCTGGATATAATTATTTGTGAACCATTCCATTGTAGATTTTGCTTTATGTTTTGAAAAAGAATTCAAATCTCCGTCCCAGTCTCAGGTCTTTTGGAGACTCCATCAGGTTTTCTTCCAGAATGGTCCTGTATTTGGCTCCATCCATCGTCCCATCAATTTTAGCCATCTTCCCTGTCCCTGCTGAAGAGAAGCAGGCCAAAACCATGATGCTGCCACCACCATGTTTCACAGTGGGGATGGTGTGTTCAGGGTGATGAGCTGTGTTGCTTTTACGCCAAACATAACGTTTTGCATTCTTGCCAAAAAGTTTGATTGTGGTTTCATCTGACCAGAGCACCTTCTTTCACATGTTTGGTGTTTCTCCCAGGTGGCTTGTGGCAATCCTAAAACAACACTTTTTATGGATATCTTTCAGAAATGGCTTTCTTCTTGCCACTCTTCCATAAAGGCCAGATTTGTGCAGTATACGACTGATTGTTGTCCTACGGACAAACTCGCCCACCTTAGTTGTAGATCTCTGCAGATCATCCAGAGTGATCATGGGCCTCTTGGCTGCATCTCTGATCAGTCTTCTCCTTGTATGAGCTGAAAGTTTAGAGGGTCGGCCAGGTCTTGGTAGATTTGCAGTGGTCTGATACTCCTTCCATTTCAAGATTATCGCTTGCACAGTGCTCCTTGGAATGTTTAAAGCTTGGGAAATCTTTCTGTATGCAAATCCGGCTTTAAACTTCTCCACAACAGTATATCGGACCGGCCTGGTGTGTCCCTTGTTCTTCATGATGCTCTCTGTGCTTTCAACGGACCTCTGAGACTATCACAGAGCAGGTGCATTTATACGGAGACTTGATTACACAGGTGGATTGTATTTATCATCATTAGTCATTTAGGTCAACATTGGATCATTCAGAGATCCTCACTGAACTTCTGGAGAGAGTTTGCTGCACTGAAGGTAAAGGGGCTGAATAATTTTGCACGCCCAATTTGTCAGTTTTTTATTTGTTAAAAAAGTTTAAAATATCCAATAAATTTCGTTCCACTTCATGATTGTGTCCCACTTGTTGTTGCTTCTTCACAAAAAATTACAGTTTTATATCTTTTTGTTTGAAGCCTGAAATGTGGCAAAAGGTCGAAATGTTCAAGGGGGCCGAATACTTTCACAAGGCACTGTATATATATACTGGTAGTTACAGTATTTCAAAATGTATTACATATTACATTATGACAATGGAAAATGGCCTCTTTATATATATATATATATATATATATATATATATATATATATATATTATGGCATGCCGTTTAGGAATTTATTTATTTATATATGTAAATTTTGAATATATTGAATGAATGTCTGAATATATTGAATGAAATTCTGAATATATTGAATGAAAGTCTGAATATATGGAATGAATCTTGAATATATGGAATGAATCTTGAATA
>JACXGM010035212.1:0-11745 GCA_016801145.1 Umbra pygmaea | reverse complement strand
ATCCATAGCCTTCATTCTGACTAGTTTACTGTGATCCATAGCCTTCCTTCTGACTAGTTTACTGTGATCCATAGCCTTCATTCTGACTAGTTTACTGTGATCCATAGCCTTCATTCTGACTAGTTTACTGTGATTCATAGCCTTCTTTCTGACTAGTTTACTGTGATCCATAGCCTTCATTCTGACTAGTTTACTGTGATCCATAGCCTTCCTTCTGATTAGTTTACTGTGATCCATAGCCTTCATTCTGACCATTCTCGAATGAGATACCTGCAAACGCTGACCAAGATTTAGGTTAGATAGTTCAGGTTATCTATCCTGCCACATGCTCTATTGGATTCAGGTTAGGTGGTTTACTTGGCCATTGCAAAACATTACATTTATTTGCCATAAAATCTTTGGTTGCTTTCAAATTATTGCCGTCTGGACTTTGAAGTGCCATCGAAAGAGTATTGCAGCATTTGGCTGATTCTGAGCAGATAATATAGCCCTTCAAATTCTTCCTGCTGCTTTCATCATCAGTCACATCATTCTCCTCGCCATTTTTAAAGGCATACAGTAGTGCTCTAAATTTGCATACCCATGGAGAATTCGCAGAGGTGGCAAAAGTACAAGTAAAAGTACTTTTCTGGGTGCAGCTGTGTTCACAAGTTTGGTCTAATTGAGACCAAATTGACCAGTAAAGATAGTTTATTACTAATCAATGGTCTATTAAATGTATACAAAGAGTAAAACAATGATTAATTGTGGTGAATAGATAGTAATAAACTCCAATTACCTGTAGTTTGGGTTTTATTTAGGGACTTCCCAAAATGGGTGAACCCAGCCGAGTACTTTTACTTCTACTTCTGCCACCTCTGAGGTAATAGACTTTTTTTCTCATGGATTTATATTCAACTGTATATGAATCTATATTCATAAAAGAATGGCACAATCATAAAAAAAACATGACAACAAGAAAATAATGAAGCAACCCCTGCTCAAAGGTCTGCATACCCTCAGTTCTAAATACGGTGTATTGACCCCTTTAGCATCAATGACAGCATGCAGTCATTTGTGATTGTGGTCTATGAGGTGCCGAATTCTTGCAGATGGTATAGCTGCCCATTCTTCCTCTTGGCAAACTGCCTCCAGGTCATGCAAAGTCTTTGGTTGTCTTGCATGAACTGCATGTTTGAGATCAACCCAGAGTGGCTCGATGATATTAAGGTCAGGACACTTTGATAGCCAATCCTTAACCTTCAGCTTTTTCCGCTGTAACCACTGGAGGGTCAACTTGGCCTTGTGCTTAGGGTCATTGGCATGCTGGAAATTCTAAGAGTGTCCCATACGCAGTTTTCATGCAGAAGTATGCGAATTGCCTGCCAGTATGTCCGATAAAATGTTGTATTCAACTTGCAATCAATTTTCACAAGTTTCCCTGTGCCTTTAGAGCACACACATCCCCAAAATATCAGTGAGCCACAACCATGCTTCACAGTGGGGATGGTATTCTTTTCACTATAGGCCTTGTTGACAGTTCTCCAAATATAGCGCCTATGGTTGTCTCTTTTCACTCCAAATTACAGTGTGCCAGAAGCTGTGAGGTATGTCAAGGTGCTGTTGGCCATATTGTAACTGGAATTTCTTTTGTGGCACTGGTGCAGTAAAGGCTACATTCTGGCAACTCGATCATTCAGCTCATTTTTTCAAGTATGGTCGTATTGTGCTCCTTATAACAACCACATCGTCATTTTCCAGAGCAGCCTGTATGTCTCCCGAGTTTACCTGTGGGTTTTTCTTTGTATACTGTACAATTCTTCTGGCAGTTTTGGCTGAAATCTTTCTTGTTCTACTTGACCTTGGCTTGATATCAAGAGATCCCTGAATCTTCCACAGGACAGTAATATACCAGTATATATGGAGATGCCTCAGTAACACACACTCTAGCATGTCACTGTGTTATTGTTGTATATTCTTTATTTTCTGCCAGTTTAACTTGAATTTTCTTCAGCCATTGCCTTCCAAACAGTGGTGGTGTGTTTCCTTTTACTACATACAGGGGGAGCTGTGCTCTCTATTTGTTCAATGTAAATGAGCTCTCCTTGTGTTGTGTGTCGTAGTGGGTTATGTCGCTGCATTGCAGGACAGTCTACATCATGGCAGTCACTGCTTTGAGCCTGACTATGGATTCCCTGGCTTTCCCCGGACCTTCTCCGGAGCCATATTCAGGCTCGAACCACTGACTACCATGACATATCTGGTCCTGCAAGGCAGCGACCTAGCCCATTACGCCAAACCTTGTTCTTTGTACCAGCTCTTTTTCTAGAATTAATGTTTTCTTTGTGAGTTCAGAGGTAAACTGCATTCATTTTTAGTGATCCACTCAGTTCCTGGTCTCGTGACGGTCTCCATTGAAAGGGCAATAGTTTTGGCAATGCATCTCAAAACCAGGAATTTGGTAAGGTCAACTGTTTGCAGACACATTGCTGTTATTGCATGCAAGGGATTTTACTAAATTATTGCTTTTATACTTTCTATATTTGCTTTAATTTGAATTGTCTCAATACTTATGCTCACAAAATGGGGAGATTGAAATCTGAAAGTGCTTCAAACAGCCATAAATAATAGGTCACAGTCTTGCCTAATATTTAACTTTGAATTATATTTTCATATTTCTTGAGTATACAGCAAAAATAGCTATTTTGACTTTACTGTCCCAATACTTATGATGGACACTCTACCTGTTTAAACATGTAAGAACATGTTTTATATGTTTTGTTGGTTGCTTAAGATGCTACAGGAAAAGAGCAGACACTGCTATGCTGCCATAAAGGACTTACTGCAGCCAGGATCAGAGGTACCTGTAATCCCTGAGGTAAACTAAATAAACCACACACTGGTTCAACACCCCAGACTGTTACAACTGTAAAACATACTTTACAGTGGGTATAGAAAAGAATCACCCCCTGTAAAATAATCTTTTTTTTTGCTTAGCAGCCTGAAATGAAGACGGACACAGTTTTTGTTTCATTCAGCTGTATTTACTCAGTGCAACTTAAATTATAACATCTAAGTGAAAGATATAATAAATGTAAATAAATAAATAAACATAATCACTGAGTAGGAAAAAGGATCACCCCTTGTTTCAGTATTTTGTTGAACCACCTTTTGCTTTAATTGCAGCCTTTAGTCTGTTGGAAAATGTCTCTACTAACTTTGCACATCTAGACGTTGCAATATTTGACCACTCTTCTTTGCAGAACTGCTCAAGTTCAGTTAAATTTGATGGTGGCTGTTTGTGGACTGCTGTCTTCAAGTCATTCCACAAATTTTCAATAGGGTTTAAGTCTGGGCTCTACTAGGCCATGCAAGGACATTCACCTTTTTCTCCTTCCACCACTGTGTGGTCGGTTTTGCTGTGTGCTTTGGGTCATTGTCATGTTGGAAGGTAAATCTTCTTCCCATTGACAACTTTCTGGCAGAGAGTAGCAGGTTTTCCTCAAGAATTTAACAGTATTTTGCCCCATTCATTTTTGCTTCTACCCTGACAAGTGCTCCAGTCCCTGCTACAAAGAAACAACCCCATACCATGATATTACCACCTCCATGCTTTACTGTAGGAATGTTGTTATTTAGATGGTAAGCTGTATTGGATTTTTGCCAAAAATATCACTTTGCGTTGAGGCCATACAATTCCATTTTAGTCTCATTTGACCATAACACCTTTTTCCATGTGGCCTTAGAATCTTCAAGGTGCGTTTTGGCAAAGCTCAGTCGTGACTGCATGTGGCCTTTCTTGAGGAGTGGCTTTGTTCTTGCAACCCTCCCATACAATCCACATTTGTGGAGAATTTGTGATAATGTTGTCACATGAACACAATGACCACTCTTTGTCATGAATTCCTGCAACTGCTTTAGAGTTTCTGTAGGCCTCTTGGTAGGCTTTCTGACCAGTTTCCTCCTGGCTCTTTCATCTAGTTTGGAGCGACGTCCTGACCCAGTGAGAGTCTGTGTTCTACCAAATACCATCCACTTCTTCATAATGGACTTCACTGTGCTTCTAGGCACTGGTAAAGCCTTTGAAATTGTTTTGTATCCATCTTCTGACTTGTGCCTGTCCACAACTTTATCCCGTAGATCTTTAGACAATGCCTTGCCACCCATATTTGATTGTTGTCTTCAGTTGTACTACCAAGGACTGAAATAATAATAATAATAATGCATTCAACTTATATAGCACTTTTCTTCCAGGGAACTCAAAGCGCTTTACACAGTGAGGGGGGAAAGCCCTCCTCATCCACCACCAATGTGTAGCACCCACTTGGGTGATGCACGGCAGCCATTTTGTGCCAGAACGCTCACCACACATCAGCTATCAGGTGGAGAGGTGAGTAGTTACATATTTCAATTAGGATGGAGGGGGATTATTATTTACTGGCCCTCCAACACCACTTCCAGCAGCACTGGTCTCCCATCCAGGGACTAACCAGGCCCGACCCTGTTTAGCTTTAGAAGCAAACCAGCAGTGCAATACAGGGCTCTATGCTGCTGGCAAGAAATGCTTCAGGAAAAGCTTGTTTCATGCTGAGCTAATCAAAATGACCACAGCTGATCACAGTTGAAAGTCAATTGGCTTTGTGTGTTATTGAGAAGGTGATTAACTACACCTGGTTGGGTTTACAAGTCATTTTTAGGAGGGGGGTTATTCTTTTTCCAACTCAGTGATTCTGTTTTTTTATTTTTCTGACAAGTTGGTATTATATCTTTCACTTTTATGAGTTCTACATACAGCTGAATTAAACAAAAACTATGTTTGTCCATTTTCATTTCAGGCTGCAGAGCAACAAAATGTGATTATTTTACAGGGGGGTGATTCTTTTCTATACCCACTGTAGATGGCATGCCAACTATAGCTTGAAAACCTTTGATCTGCGTTGTTGGAGGGCACATGTGGTCTGGAGTTGAGCCTAAAATGCTAAACCAAACTCTGGCATGATCTGATCTTTTTATTCTTTTATGGATAAGGTATTAATGCTTGAGAAATATGTATTAGAAAGTTTGTTACACATGCAGAGTTATACATGTGCAATTATTTCCTTGTGTATAAGGTTCCATTTGAGGTCAGCATACAGAGTCTGCGTGAACTGGAGCGGTGTTTCAACCCAGCCAGTGGAGCCATCATCGAAGACAAGACACTGATAACATGGCTTATCTCCCTCCTTAGCTGATGTTATATCCAGTGTATGGTGCAGCATAGCACAGCATCATAAACAATGACAAACCCAAATGGCTAAAACCAAAGATGCCCCTAACTAGCTAATTACTTTTGAATTTCCCCCCAAAACATTTCAGGGCAACTAAGGACTTACAGACAATAAAAGATTTATTTGAAATGTTAATACTTCTGTTGTTCTTCATTTGTTAATATATGAATATGCTAAATAAAAAATATACTAATGGCTCAGTGGTTCAATTCCTGACTGGGCCAAATGGCATTATGTCCTTGAACAATCTGCAGGTCTTTAAAGAAACTAGAAACCGGTACACACAGGCAGTTGGGAAGCTAAGGCTAGCTTTTTCAAACATAAATTTGCTTCCTGCAGTACCAAAGTTCTGGGACACAGTTAAATCAATGGAGTACAAGAACATCTTCGCCCAGATGCCCACCGTTCTCAAACTAGGGGTTAATTTCACCACCAACAAGTCCACTATAGAATTTCGATAAGCATTTTGCTATGGCAAGCCATGTGTTCCATCTGGCCTCCCTACTTCTGCGTCTGGCCCTAGCCCCCCACAATTCTCATTTGCCAAAATCCAGACCGAGGATTTGGCGAGGCTGTGATTGCAAATGAGAACTTGTTCTAAATTGATTAACCTGGCTAAATAAAGGTGAAATAAAAAAATACTTTTTTTGTGGCTAAAACATCACAATCAAACTGGAATTGTATTGGTTGCACTTTAAATGGGTCAGCGACATTGAATATATTTTCGCTTTGAGCTAATGTGGAAATCAGCTTCCCAAGAGTTAAGGCAACTGCACATGGGAGGCGGTATCAGCTGCTCCCCATGCAAGTTAAGGTGTAGAAAACTCAAATAGACAAAACACAGATCCTCTTCCATTTTGGTTCATGGAACGATGTGACCACCTACTTTGCCTAGGGCCCCAGGGACAGTCAGGGCCGACTCTGCCAGGGAGATGTTCCTGTACTTACTGTAAGTCAATTTGGATAAGAGCGTCTGCCTAAAAATGTAAAAAAAAAAAATGAAGACTCAAGCTACCTAAACAGCTTTATTTCACAACCTGGACTTCCATCAGACGTTAGATTTTACATTTCCGTCATTTAGCTGACTGTCCTGGGAATTTCCACAGAGGTGCATATAGACAGAATCAGAAAAATAGAGAATATCAAATGACCATTAAGATCTTTTATTTTCTGCAGAAAAGGCCAATGGAAAGGTTATTTGTCTGGAATGGATCCCGGTGGGTGCAAGGTGTAGGGTTATAGCTGGGGCAGGTCATGTAAAAAAACAGGTCAATTATCAGACAACCATTCTTGGCCCCTTCGGGTTTAACAGCTAAGTATGCATTACCTTGAGACAAGAGAGGAACAACAGATGTCTGGAAACCTTTGAAGGCCTAATGAAGGCCTTTTAGGCCTTCAGACTCATGCTGATTTGTCTCCAGTAGGCCTTGCAAAGGAGGGAACAACAGGAAACCACAAAATGTAAAAAAACATCTTAAAGAATTTCTTACAGTGCAGCAGTAAGATAAAAAATAGTTTTACTTACAATTAACAAGCAGTTGAACTTTCCAGCTTTTAAAGCCCAAAAGGCCAAAACATGTTCAAACACAGGTCATATATCATATGGAAATATTATATTATGATAAAGGAAATATAAACTTTTTTTACAATGATGCTCTTATCCAGAACAACAGGGATATTCCCACTGAGCAACTATGCGTAAAGTGCTTTGCCCAAGAACACAACATTTTACAGAGTCGGGAATCAAACCAGAAACCTTGCGACTACAAGTCTTACTCCCTAACCACTGAACCCATCTGCGCACTGTAAATAAGTAAATATGTAAACAAGTAACTTCACTGCGAAATTTGCAGTTTTAAATCCAAAACAGGTCATAATGTAATTCATGTAGATCCAAAAAAAAGGTTTAGATGGGGTCAAACGGATCCTGCCTGCCTTTTCTGGATCACTACTGGCTGTCAACAGTCTGTGCCATCTGTCATGTGCCTACACTTGGGTTGTTTTTTGCTCGCCTCCTGTGGGACTTTAGCAATGTTTAACTTGCAATGTTTAACAAAAAATGCTGTTTTGTTATCAATGCAGGAAGTTTAGTAGGATGTCAATCCACCATTTTGAGCACATGTAAGTAGTGAGAATGCCACTCATACCAGACATTTTCAGAGCAATGAGTGAGATCAGAAATAGACACACATCTCATTTTATTGGCTGTGGCCCAATGACAACTAGGCTAAACTGACATTGGTCTCAAATTTGCATATATTATTGCAGCCATTGTCCTGCGGAGGTACTGGAAGCGATAGGATATCATTATCGCAAAAGCAGTTCTAAAAGCTTTGGCCCTGCACATGACCAGGGTTAAAACTTATTTGCGCCAGCCTTCATCTGCTATGGGGCAGACGTACATTTGCTCCCTACCTACCGACAGCGCTACCCTAGGCACATAAACTCTCTGAGCTCTCCGCTATGCTCAAAGTTAAAATATTTTCAACTTTGACTGCCGATGTTGATTTCTTGAAGGGTAACAAATGAAATTCAGTGTGTTCATGTATACACAAAGTAATAAAAGATAAGAGACATTTTGTTAGTCAGAGTAGACTGAACTACATTTAACACTATAATCCCCTGTGTGACCCTCCAAGGACATGACTCCCCAGACCATCACTGACCCACCACAAATCTGGTCATGTTGGATGATGTTGCAGACAGGATAGCGTTCACCACGGCATCTCCAGAATCTCTCCCTTCTGTTACATGCTCAGTGTGAACCTGCTCTCATCTGTGAAGACAACGGGGTGCCAATGGCAGACCTGCTAATTCTGGTGTTCTTCGACAAATGCCAATCGAGCTGCATGGTACTGGGTTGTGAGCAGATGCCAATACCCAGGTTTCCTTGAGTAACGCCCATCTCCTGGTATCTCCTGGTATCTCCTGGTATCTCCTCCCTGCTCGAGTCTGAACTGGCAGCAGAGGTGGACATTTACTTGAGTAAAAGTACTTTTCTGAGTAACTCTTGAGTTCACAAGTTTTGGGAAGTCCCTACTTAAGACCAAATTGATCAGGTAAAGGGAGTTCCTATTTTAACAGTAACCTATAAAACAATTACAAAGAGTAAAGGAAATATCAATCATTGTCACCAGTAAGATGTGAACTTCTTTTACCTGATTAATTTGGTCTTAAGTAGGGAAGTAGCAATGACCACCTTTTCAATTCTCTCAAACTCATTTCTCTCATTTTTGGCTGCATTGGGGTTTAACAAAAACACAACAGTACGTTTTACAATTTTTTATTTAAAAAAATACTTGTAAAAATGATTTTTATTAGCAAACATCAAAATCACTGTATAAACCTCAGCCCATTCCATACTATTTACCCTACTTCTTTTCGTCATTGTTACATTTGGTCCATATATTTTATTTACATAATCTTGTAATTCATAAGAACCTATTCTTTACTCCATGATACATTCTCATCAGTCCCTGGTGCTTCCCTGTCACATCCAAACCTACATAGCACTCCAAGATCTACTCTGTATAAACTTACAACAGCATGTTAGATTACTTTGTAATACAAACTTTTAGGCATTGTCTTCTACATAGTGTACTTTTGCAAAGTACAAAGAAAAGGTGATTGGGAATTGGCTTGTTTTACTTATTGTTATAGTTGTTTGCGTTTGTCTGTCTGCCTGAATAGCGAAAGGTAGAGGCGGACGAAGGAGTAGGAGACTCCCAGGGAGCAGTAAAATGATGTCACAAGCAGGGGCACAAAAGGTAGTCTCTGCTGCCAAGGCAACAGAGGGTAAACAATTTCACACAGAATCTCTACTGCAACCAGGCCCAGGAGGTAGGTAGCTTCCAGAGCGTTAAGGAGGGAACCCCTGTAACAGAGTTGAAGATTTTAGTGTGAGCCTACTGCAGAGCTTGTGTCAAGATGTTCACTTTATTAGTTGATGAGTCTGATTTAAACAGTCTTGGAAACACACATGCCTGTTTGTCAAAGTACACCTGATAGTATGTTTTATTTGTTTGAAAATTTCGATTTGAAGTAAAAAATATTAAAGTATTTTTGAGAGACAAATAAAGATAAATGCCTTATCTGGTTACTTCTACGGGAACTTACATTGTCTATACACTATTGCTCCAAAGGTTGGACCCAAGTGGAGTTTGATTATTTTACATGTACGGGTTCCTAAAAACGATCGGAATCAGGGCTCTGAACCGGTTCAAGGAAAGAAAACAAACACAATTTTCATTGTTCTGAAAAGAAACATTTATTTGAAATGACCAATAACCAGTTAATAACGTTATTTTATCATTCACATGTAATTGCACTACTGGTAACACAAGTCAGCGTAGAGCGTGCATTTTCATGCCTCAAGTACATTCTTTCCCCACTGAGGTCTTCAATGAATGCTTATCGTACGTTTAAACAAGCAGTATGGACTTCAAGCTCAAATAGACTGATTTAGTTTGTGGATTTCATTTAAGCCTATCCAAGTACTAGCAACTATCAGACATTTTTTCTATATTCTTTCAGGTAGCCAAAACAGGACAGGTCAATGTTTCCTTTATAGACTGTTCATTCTTTGTATTAATTGGTAGACATTTTGTTGTAGTTTTACAATGTAATACTGCATTAAATTATCAAGCTTTATTAGCAGACTGAATTTGATTATGTGATGCAATGACGTGTTGCGCAGTGTTTGCTTTGAAATTAGCATTTGACGGTGCATTAAAAGAGCAATGGTTAACGGAACGGTAATGTTTAAGGAGGAACGCAAAAAATATATATATATATCTATTCTGCTCGGAGTGAACCAATTGATTTTTTTTTTCATTTTTAAGCCCTGATCGGAATAGATGGTTCCCAGATCGACATACTGTAATTGCAACATCCCAAGAGTAATATGAACAGAACACCCTTCCACTCAAAATACAGGTGATATGCATAAAAGATGCTGCATAATATGAAGGCTGGAGGGGGACTCCATGACCCGTTTGTTCTTAAATATTGTGATTTAATAGTAACTAGGCTATGTGAGGGGGCTATTGGTGATTGTAGTGGTGGGGAAAAAAATCGATTCTGTTCAGTATCGCAATATTTTGCGCACGCAATTATATCGATACCAAATCACAAAGTATTGCAATATTTAATTATAAAATTATCTGTTTTACTTTTGGGTTTTCTCCATTGTTTTTCTCATTTGCGTATTACATCCACAAGGTGGCGCTTGTTACGCTGCTTTGTTGTCGTGCATTCAACAGCAAATTCAAATTAAAATGGCTTCACTGTCACAACTTGTCACATCTGGTTGTAGACAACGCTCAGTCTTCTTTCAAATCGAAAGTGTGGGTAAGTTTCGGTTTGGAATGCCAATATTCCCAAATGGATTTTGGTTGATGACCTTGCAGCCAAACGGACTGGACTCTAGCAGTACACATTTTTGTTTATTTTTCTCAATTTCAGTGAAGCTCTAAATTACTCTTATTTATATGATTACTCTCAGGTTCGTGTTACTCTATTGTATTAACCAATTGATGCCTACAACGCCTGCTAAAAACGCCTATAAAAACCTATGTTATTATAGGATGAATATTCTTATCTCCTGAGGGTTTTTCTGAAAAAATACTAAGAATTGATAACGTCTACCAAAACCTAAGCCTCTGTAGCACATAGAAACATGAAATAAAATTAATTTTAAAGGTAAGAATCACAGGTTTTAGTATGCTATTTATTCATTATGCCAGTATTGTATTTATATATTAACATTATTGTATGTTTTATTATCATCATTATCAACAATCATCACCATAATTATATTACTATTTATTATGCTATTTATTCATATGTTTGTTGTACCGATTAGTTTCCGTCACCAACATGTCCCAAAGCTCATCTGTAAAAACACGGTTTGTGGTCGAACTGCTTTGCCTTGCGCGTCAGATAATCCTCTACCACCTCCCTCTGAACTCCTCACTATCTTCCAACTCAATGCCCTCGCTGTCAAAATCCTCTGTCGTAGCCATTTTCAAAAACAAATGCACGTGTATGTCTGATTGATGTGATTTTCTGCGAACGACGGTACATTTGGGTGGTTACGACATCTTTTAAAAACTCCACATGAAACATCTCATGTGTTTTTGAATCAATAACAGTGCATTCTATGCTGCACCTATCATGAAAAGGTTGACAAATACAAAATGCTGTGTCACACAGCAGCCGGCAGGAGTTTCTGAGTTCTATATCGTGGAGCTCCGCCCCATAGGGGGAGCTCTAGCTCCTAGTGGTTTATCCCTCCTGCGAAGCAGGTTGCATCTGAAAAAGTTTGTATATACGTCACTTCCTGCCAGTGACCGCGCCAGCTATATAAGGGGTCCACCCCGCCATGACATTCTCCCTTTTTCTTCAGCCGTATCCGGTTCGAAGCTGCATCACCAACGACGACGTTAGTTTGTGTATCCCGGATCTACACTCCGTCGATTAGTATGTCTTCCATGTCGGC
>JACXGM010035211.1:0-11745 GCA_016801145.1 Umbra pygmaea | reverse complement strand
TCCCTTTATAATTAGTGTTCTTCTACATTTCCTCACAGGTTAACACCTCCCTTTATAATTAGTGTTCTTCTACATTTCCTCACAGGTTAACACCTCCCTTTTGGCCAAAGTGAATGAGGATGAATCATGTCAAAAGGAACGTCAAGACTTCATCATGCAGTGGGCAGAAGACCTGAAACACTCACCTCTGACAGGACAGGTAATTACGGTGAAACACACCATGTTTTATAATAGAACTTTAGATGTTTCGTCCTGGAATAATTATTCCCATTTTGATACTTTTATCTTTTTCCATTGTGCTTCAATGAGCCACGTTTCAACTTGCATTTTCTCAAACACTACAGTACAAGGTAGCATAATTACACTCAGACAGTGTTGTTAAGCAGTTGTTTTGAATGGAGTAACCTGATTTACTGCTGATGAATAAGTAACGTAAAAAGGTTTTTCGTATAAAATGGTCCTGTTATGTACTAGATCCCAGCTGGGGAGGAACCTGGTGATCAGCAGTTACTAGATAGTGATCAGAAACTAAAGGAGGCCAGAAATGTCCTGTCTGCTTGGGTCCGGACTCTCAAGGGCATGGAACAGGTGAGAAAGCCCTTAGACCTTACCTTTACTACCTCCCCTGTAACAAACTTAGATCAAACATGAAGTACATCCTACACCATCCATCCCATAATGCTCTGCTTGTCTGCAGAACTCCGTGTCTCCCGGTGAGGAGGTCTGTTCAGTAATACAGGACCTGGAGAGTCAGTGGAAGAGAGGAAAACTACCCAACATGCTGCCTGTCATGGACTTCATCATCTGGACTGTGCTGCAGGAACACCCTTATGAGGTTAGATGTCCACAGACAACATATTGACATTTTTATTCATTTAGTGGACGAGCGGTACAGGGACATTCCCTTTGCTACTTAGGGTGAAGTGCCTTGCCCGTGGACACAATAACATTTGGCAGAGTCAGGAATCAAACCGGCAACTTTCTGACTACGTCTGCATCTCTAACAACTGAGCTATCTGTGCCCTATTAATAGTTAACATCAAGTATGAGTTAAAAGACAAAAAAATATATACATTATATATACCATACACATATATTAAAGTAAATAGTGCTTATACTTTACTGATGTTATAATATTTAAGCAATAATGGCTGAAGTGCAATATACCATGGTTTTTCTTATGCATGAACCAACAAGGAGAGCCAGAGTACAGCTGTGTTATATCCTCAAATCACAAAAACATGTGGTTCAAATCCTGAAGGCAGCAGTATAGGATTGTTTTATATATGACATCACACCAACTTTTACAGTTTTAATTACCTTGGCAACCAATTTATAATAGCAATAAGGCTTCTTGGGGATTTATGATATAATGCCAGTATTCCACCATTCATGGCTAAGTGCTGTATCCAGGCACTTCACTATGCGTCTTGCCTATAAACGGCATAAGCCCTGTTATGTTGTCAATATACCACACACGTTTGGGCCTCATTGCCTAAATATAACATTCATGGCTGCTGTTTTCACAGGGTCCTATGGCAAAGCAATGGCTCAGAAATAAGCAAAAGTTCAGAAGTAAAGGTCAGTATCAACTAGAGTTCTGTGAGGTTACTAAACATGTACAGTAAAATCACATTATATTCAGATTTATTATCAAATATTTCTTTAATAGTTTATATCAACATTTTTCTTTGTTTTATCTTAGTGGCTCTGAATCATATTCCTGAATCAGGTATGTCAAATGATATCATGCAAATCTTCATTTTCAAAAACATAACTTGTGTAGCTCTTCAGTGCTAATGCTGGTATGTCTTTTTATTTCAGTTTGGAAATGGATTTTAAAGGCATCAGGTTAGTATGGTTCATATCCTAAATTTATATTTATTCAAACAAAATTACATGCAAAGACAAGTTTCAGTTTTCTGGTTGTATCAAAACAAGTCTTCAATACAAAATAAGTGTGAAACTATGATTGCTATGAGATGTGGTACACATAAAGGCGATTATTCGCTATCTAGTCATTTTTGAAGCGTACAACATTTATTTTCACTTTTATTTCCTGTTTTGTGAGTCAAGGAAAATATTTTGATTTGATTGTTAGGGAGCATAACATGATCATAACAATCTGTACTGCTGTAAGTAGTAAAATGTTTTTCCGGCTGCCTTTTTAGTTTCCAACTAAATTTGACCTTAATGAAATTGCTTTCATGTCTTTTCAGCTAAGATTACCCTGGATCCAAGCACGGCCAACCCAAGTCTCCTACTGTCCCCATACAACAAAGCACTGAAAATGGGTACAATAATTGAAAGTGTCTATAATCCTTGGGATCACTGTACAATTACTTCCAAAATGTACAGTGGGTGGTGGTGTGTACTGGGGTCGGAGGGGTTCACCTCTGGGAGGCATTACTGGGAGGTGGGGGTCAAGGGCAAATCAGAGTGGAGGATAGGGGTGGTTAAAGAATCAGCACCACGACATGGTTTTACTAATTTAAACACACAAGCAGGTTACTGGACGCTGCGTCTTCAGTTTGCAGAGTTGATGGCTGTCACTACACCGATCACTAAACTGAACCAGTCTGTCCCGTCCAAGGTAGGAGTGTATCTGGACATTGAGGAGGGACAGGTGTCCTTCTATGATGCAGAGAAGAGACACCATATTTACACTTTTGATGCTAATTTTGATAAATCTGAAAAGATCTACCCCTTGTTTCATACCACTGAGACAAAAAGTGAGCTGGTTATTCTATAAGGAAAAGTAGCTTTACAATGGTCCATAAATACAGATTAATTTCTTTAAAGAACCATGTGTTAGTGCTTCTCAAACATTTCCTGGGGACCCTCAGCCGTTTCATGTATTAGATCAGGGCTGCCCAACTCTGTTCCTGGAGATTTTACCATCTTGTAAGTTCTCTTCAACCCTAATTTTGCATCCTGATATTAATATTTAGCTATTATGAAATCAAAACACACAATTGCAAATTCTACAATGATATATTAACACCCTGGGTGTAAAACATGTTCCAATATAACTATGGGTCCATTGTTAAATTATCTCGAATAGTGTTAGATGTGCATCAATGTAAACACTATTATACCTGATTTCCCAGAGTGCCTTGCTTTTTGTGTCAATTTTATTAGTCACCCAAATTGTCCTGTTTAGCTACTACCATTGGTTGTTAATGACATAGCTAGAGCACTTAAAGAAAAAGCATATTGTGTGACTTGTTGACCTGTGAAATGCTTTTGATTCAATTTGCCATTCTCTTCTGTTGTGAAGTTGACCTCATTTCATTTGGTGAAGGACAGTTGCTTTTAAGAATGATCAGAGTGATAGTATCCAGGAGTTAGGTAACAAGATACTTTTACATTTGTTAAAAGTATCAGATTACTGTAATCTGTTTACTTTTACAATTGTAAAAGTAACTTTTTAAAAGTAACTCACCAAACTCTGCCCAGGAGTGATAGGATCCAGGATTGATAGTATCCAGGATTGATAATATCCAGGAGTGATAATATCCAGGAGTGATAATATCCAGGAGTGATAATATCCAGGAGTGATAATATCCAGGAGTGATAGGATCCAGGAGTAATAGGATCCAGGAGTAATAGGATCCAGGAGTAATCGGATCCAGGAGTAATAGGATCCAGGAGTAATAGGATCCAGGAGTGGTACAGTAGGATCCAGGCCATTGTAGCACAGGATGTTGAATTACATTTTTTAGCTGTTCAGAAGGGAGTTCCTCAACGTTTTATTTTGGGTCCTTCATTGATTACTCTTTTATATAAATTATGTTTGCAAAAATATGAGGAACATTACATATCATTTCTATGCTGATGACATGGTGATTTATGCTGCTGCTCAAACATTTGTGCCAGCATTTACAGATCTACAGTCAGATTCTTTGCCACTATAAAAATCTCTTACAGATATTAAGCTGGTATGGAATGTAAGTAAAACTAAATATATATACTTTTCCATTCTAGAAATAAGTCCAAATAAATCCAGATTTAAATCCATTTAATTATAAGATTTACTACCTTGGGCGGTTCTGTCCTAGAATGTGTTCCCTCCTACCATATATACTTGTGTATAAGTCGAGATATTTTAGTATTTTAAAAAGCAGAGTCGACATATCCACGGGTCAGTGCTATTTTCGATAGAATTTAGTACATTGAATGTGGGGCAATGTCGAGTTACCGGTTGTGCTAGTGTAGCCTACGGTAGCCGAACGTTGATGCCTGACGGAAATGCGTCACTACTGAGTCTGTCAGCATATAATATTAATCATAATGATATAAATCACGGGCATGTCACTTGATACCACCTACTGCGAGAGAGTGTAGGCTTAATGACTCTCATCTGAATACACCAGATAAGTAGAACTCGATTGACTGTTGACTCTTGTTTGTTGTCGAGTGACTATTAAGACTACCATATATACTTGTGTATAACAAGCCATAGTTTGGTGTACAGTGCAGCGATTGCTGCTAGGTAAAATCTGACAAAATGATAAAAATCACATAATTTCATAGCCCCAAGTTCTACCCTACACTTATCCATGAGTCATAGCATATTTCGTAATTGTTTGTGAAAAAACTGCCCTCGACTTACATTTACATGACATCGACTTATACACGAGTATATACAGTACTAATACCTGGGAATTTGGTTAAATTAAGATTTTCCATTTAAAACGCACATTTTTGAGTGAAGAAACTGAGGATCAAACTTATTATCATTTATAAGAACAGATCATGCTTGTCTAATCAGCATAACATTGAAATTGTAGACGCTACCTTCATGTGTGTGCTAGATGGTGATGTGTGGTATATATGCATGTTTCAGTGTCTGTGCTAAAACCCCTTTATTTATTCTAGCATGCAGCTCTGTATTTTATTACTGTGTGGATTTCCGCTCTCATCGTCTTTTAAACAATGCAGTTGGCTGCAGGGTTGGGTAAATTACTTTTCAAAAGTAATCAGATCACAGTAATCAGATTACTTTTAACAATTTTAAAAATAATTTGATTACTGTAATCCGATTATTTTTTTAAAGTTACTTTACCCAACTATGGTTGGAAGGGATTCCCTGGTGTAGAGAAGGGCCAGATATTGGGTTAATGGCCTAAAAATAAATTGGATCAGTTGTTTTCTAACATGCTCACAGGACTGGTTAGTATTGGATGTATTTAGGTGGGGAAGTCTGCATTTGTCTACCATCAATCTTGGAATTTTTTGCAGAGAGACCTTTAAGCTTGATGCTTTGGTTTCTTTAGGTAACTTCAGATCTATGTTTAATGAACTGTTCAATGTACCATAATTGTTATTTTTAACTGTGTTTTTTATATAAATTTATATTTAAATTGCTGTACAGTTTCTCTGTGCACAGGGCTCAGCTGGAAAAGACACCATTGGTTTCAGCCTGATTTCTGTGTTTAAATAAAGGTATAATAAAAAGAAAAAATACATGTCTTTAATCATTAATTAATGCCATTCTACTGTATTTGTGATTTCTATTTTGTAAACAAATGAAACTGTTGATTTTTTTTGTTCAAGTACCCCTTTTTTGTGCATCTTGATCAGCCACACCACGTTTTTGCAGAGAAGCATGCATTTCAGCTGAAGTTACTTGTGGGTATTACTTTGCGTCCAAACAGTTTTGGAGCCGTTGATTGGTCTACCTAACTGTGGTTTGGTATCGACAGAACCCCAGATTTCCACTTCTTTATTTTATTTATTTAACCTTTATTTAACCAGGTTGGCACATTGAGAACATTTTCTCATTTGAGACGGTGACCTGGCCAAGATAAAAGCGTAGAGGTACAGACAACAAGAAGTTACACATGAAATTACAAGACAAGGAGTGCACAATAAATAGTAAAAACAGAGAATAAAACAGTGAATGTACAATAAATAATACAGTGTGCTGGTCAAACAATAAGGCATTTGTACAAGTAGTGCAACAGATGTCGATACAAGGAGGTAGATAATTGGTGAATACAGTCGCTTGGCGCTGTACAATACAGACAGTTGTAAGAAGAAAAAAAATGCAGAGTAGGGGCTGAGGTAGATGGGTACAACTGTTGAGGTACAAAGTGGCTGTGGGTAAATAACACTATGGTAAGTGGCATAATTACCGGGACTGTGCAAATTGGAGTGTGCAAAATTTACAGAGACAGATATGCTGGTCAGATTGTGCAAAGTGCATAACGACAGAAGAGGGTTGGGTGGGATTAAAATGTGCAGTGGTCTTAAAGTAGATTAATTAGTAGTGCTTTGAAGGTGGTTAGCGGGACAATAGAATCAAGCTTCAGGGATTTTTGTTGACAATTCCAATCATTAGCAGCAGAGAATTGGAAGGAGAAACGGCCAAAGAAGGTGCGGGCTTTAGTGGCAACCAGAGTTATAAACCTGCTTGAACACAGATTGAGAGAGGGTGTTGGTTTTGCCTGGGAGACACTTGTAGATTAGATGATACCAGTGTGTTTGACGCCGGGTGTGTAGTGAAGGCCAGCCAATTACTGTATAGAGACTGCAGTGGTGGGTGTTGTATGGAGCATTTGTCACAAAACGGATGGCGCTGTGGTACGAAACATCTAATTTTCGAAGTAGAGAGTTTGATGCAGATCTGTAAATTACATCACCAAAGTCTAGTATTGGAAGGATGGTCATTTTAACAAGGGCAAGTTTGGCTGGAAAGGTGAATGAGGCTTTATTACGAAATAGGAAGCCAATCCTGGACTTCATTTTTGATTGGAGCTTGTTGATGTGGGTCTGGAAAGAGAGTGAAGAGTCTAACCAGATACCTAGGTATTTGTAGTGGTCTACATATTCCAGCATGGACCCGTCAAGGGTGGTGATATTTGGCGGGCAGGCCGGTGCAATGTGATCGTTTGAAGAGCATACATTTCGTTTTACTAGGATTTAAAAGTAGTTGGAGGCAACGGAAGGAGTGTTGTATGTTATTAAAACTTACTTAAGGGTTTTTTAACACAGAGTCCAACGTCGGGCCAGATGGTGTCATCTGCATACAGGTCAATCGTAGAGTCACCTGTAGCAAGAGCAACATCATTGATGTATACAGAAAATAGAGTCGGCCCGAGAATTGAACCCTGAGGCACCCCTATAGAGATAGCGAGAGGTCTGGAGAGTAGGCCCTCTGACTTGACACACTGAAATCTGTCTGAGATCTGTCTGTCTGAGAAATAATTTGCGAACCAGGCTAGGAAGTCAGTAGGAAAACCCAGGTTCTTTAATCTATCAAGGAGGATGATTGACATAATCAAAAGCCTTGTCCAGGTCAATGAAGACTGCTGCACAGTAGAGTCTATGGTCGATAACGGTTATGATGTCATTTTGGACCTTAAGTGTGGCTGAGGTGCACCCACGACCGGCTCGGAAACCAGATTGCATGTCAGTGAGGCTGTGGTGCGATTTGAAATGGTGTATAATTTGTTTATTAATAAGGGTTTCAAAGATTTTAGAGAGGCAGGGCAGGATGGAGATCGGTCTGTAGCATTTTGGGTCTAAACTGTCCCCCCCTTTGAATAGAGGGATTACTGCAGCAGATTTCCAGTCTTTAGGGATCTCTGATGAATCAAAGGAGAGGTTGAAAAGGCTGGTGATGGGAGTAGCGATAAATACCGCAGACAGTTTTAGGAAGGAGGGGTCCAGATTGTCTAGTCCAGCCGATTTGAAGGGGTCAAGATTTTGCATCTCCCTGAGAACATCAGCTGTCTGGACATGGGTAAAGGAGAAACGTGGGCGTCTTTGGGTGGAGGCTGCAGAGGGTGGAGAGCTATTAGTTAGGGTGGGATATGCCAGATGGAAAGCACAACCTGCCATGGCAAAATGCTTATTGAGGATCTCAACTATGGAGGACTTATCGGTGGCAATTTCAGTCACCTAACACTCAAAACTCTGAAGATAAATGGGGTGCAATCAATTCACAGAGGTTATCTAGGGCACAACTGGGTGCAGAGGGGGGTCTGTAACAGGTGGCTACCGTGACGGACTTGTTTCTAGAAAAGTGAATTTTTAAAAGTAAGAGCTCAAACGGTTTCGGCAAGGATCTAGATAAGATAACAGAGCACTGTAGTGTCTGTCTACAATAGAGTATGACTCCTTTAGTGGTCCTGTCTTGACGGTAAATATTATAATTAGGGATTGATACTTCTGAATTTTTGGTGGGTTTCCTAAGCCAGGATTCAGACACGGCTAGGATATCAGGGTTAGCTGAGTGCGCAAGGGCAGTGAATAATCCAATTTAGGAAGTAGGCTTCTGATAATAATATGCATGAACCTAAGAGTTTTACTGTTGCAGAAGTCTATGTAAGAGAGCACCTGGGGGGTGGGGATGGCATTATTGGTTAGCGGACCAGGGTTTCTTTCAACATCCCCAGCTGAACAGAGTAAAAGCAGTATGAGAGCTCGGCAGAATGCCTTGAGAATGGGGTGTTTAGAGCATTGGGTGGAATGAATGAGTGGAGTGAATTTCTGGGCAGGGTTAAATAGTTTCAATGCCTGGTGGGCAGATAAAGATAAGGTGAGGTGAATGTGTATAGGGGGGGAACCAAGATGTAGAGTTAGAAAGAGTGCGACAGCATCTCTATGGAAGCTGGTTAGAACAGATAGATTAGTAAGGGTCTCTGAGTAGGAGGGGGGAGGGAAAAATGTGTTTGGCGGGAATTGAGGGCGACTGGGTGATCTACAATACAATAGAACCATGAAGGCCGACCCAAATAGCAAAAAATGAGGCATATTGACAGAAAGTGCACAGATGTTGAATGAGTAAGAGATTAAAAGTAAAACAGATACAAAGAGAACCGGTCAGAAATTAAGTTTCTGATAGTGCTCCGCAAAAACTGCGCGCACACTGTGCAAATGGTTAGTCGAACAGGGTTACCGTCTGGAGAATGGGGCCTCTTGTAGAAGGTTAATAATATACATGTGTATAGTGATTATAGACTCCAGATATGTATATGACCAGATAGTAGTGAAGAGTAGGTCCGATGAACAGTTTGCTTATCTGAAAAGAGTGTCCGTCTAACAAGATGTTGCCAGCAGGCCCGCTAGATGTTTCGAGCAGGCCCGCTAATCCGGGCAGTAGGGTGCTAGCTGGAATATCATCGGCCACAACGTGGAAGAAGGCAGGCAGAGTGGCAGCAATGAAGGAATCCCCGTCGACTGGGTAGTTATTGCAGGTCTTGCAGTGCTCTGGGACGTCGGCGTTGGATGAGTTGCCTAGCCAAGGTTCGTGTTGTTGTTGGAGTCCCCTGCTAGCCAGGAGGTAGGCTAACCCAGGCTGCTAGCTCAACAGTAGCATACTGTATGCCGATTTGGATGCAGCGTTCTGGCCAATTTGCTGGTTGGTTGGCTGTAAATAGCCTGTAATAAGCTATAAAGGTCTGATGAGTGAAGGCAGAAGGGTACGGTAATCCGGTGTATTGCTCAATTTGGATGTGTGCGGTGATGGTAGCAGCAAATGTAGCACAGGCCCCCAGCTAGCCGGATAAAGCTAACTGAGCTGGGTAGCTGGCTGGATAAGGCTAACTGAGCTAGGTAGGTGGCTGGATAAGGCTAACTGAGCTAGGTAGCTGGCTGGATAAAGCTAACTGAGCTAGGTAGCTGGCTGGATAAGGCTAACTGAGCTAGGTAGCTTGCTGGATAAGGCTAACTGAGCTAGGTAGCTGGCTGGATAGCTACAATAGTCTGGTGGATTGAGGCAGACTTTGATGGATCGTAACAGATGAGGGAGCTGATGACTGTCGGGAATCCGAATGTAGGAAAGTAGAAATAAATCAAAGTGCGTGGAAGTTAAAAAGTTAAAAGACAAAGACAGTAGAAAAAAAAACACACTAAGTACACGGACGCAATACAAAACTTACGCCATCATGGAATACTGAGTTTGGAATACTGAGTTTGAACAGTACTTAAACTCAATACTTGGAATACTGAGTTTTTATCAGAGTTTGAACAGTACTTAATGGCATTTTCAAATCTTTGGATATGTTTTTAGATCCTATTCCTGTTTTACAAAGTTCAACTAGCTTTTCTTGTAGGTCCTTTAATAGCTATTTTGCTCTCCCCATGACTCAGTATTCAGCAAAGTCATCGCTGCCCTATATGAAATGTGCAGGGGTCTCTCAATAGCTATGACTATTCATACACAGACACTAACTAAAATCAAACAAGTCACAGGTGTGAAAACATATTCGTAATAGCTATGTAAACCTTTGGGTGTCAACTTGTGTATATTATCAGTCCAATTATTCTAAGGTATGCAAACTTTTATGGGAGGCAATCGTACAATTTAAAATTAAAGGCAAATGACACTGGGAACAAATGTATTTGTAGTTTTTTTTGTAGTTGAAAAATGTAGTTTTCTGAAGGTGACTTTGATAGGTATTTTGGTCACCATGAGATGAATTGTTGCATCAGTTTATGTATTTTATAAAAGTGAAATATTATCGACACTCTTCAAATTAAAATAAAATGGACACCAAAATTATTATGCAGAATGTTTTGAAACACAAATCATTACACCCAGAGTTTAACAGAGTAATCATTGCATTGAGCTTTACTTACTTTCCCGGCAATAGTGGGAAAAGATCCTGTTTTTTCATTTTGTAAAAATGACTTGAAGCTCATAAACTAGACCAAACCTTAACAGGTGTAACAATAATCAAGCAATTGTGCTCACAATTCGAAAATAAATAAGAGCAACTACGTATATTATTTACAATTTTGACCCCTCGTTTGACTTGTGCCCAGAGGGAGTTTGATTCAATGTGATTCAATGCTCGGAATGATTATGTTTAATCCATCATTAATTAATCAAAATGTGAATAAATGTTATTTATAAACCAAAAGTTTTGTAAACAACTTTAATTTACCCTGGACCATACCCATTTGTACATGTGATTTTTAGTGTAAACCAACTTTGATTTAAAGCTGTATTGCTACCAATATTATTTTCATTGAACTGATTTACATTTTCAATGTAGTCTAAATGTGCTTGCAACTTTCTGTATACAAGTTGACTATAGTTTTTAGTGTTCTATGTATGATGGGAACATTTTTTAAGGGGTTTCTGTAAGTCATCCAGCACTGTGTCTGTCCTGTTCATGGAATGAACTGGCCCTTGATTTCCTTTCCTTTTGTTACCATGGTCACTTGGAGGGTTTTTACACTACGATAAATACAGATAGCTTTTAGCAACATTTTTGGAATCTGCTCGAGCACGTTGCGACGTGAAATAATTGAAGTGCGTAAACCTGTGTGTCTCTCGATTTCCACACGACCTCCGGAGGTACCGCACAAGAGATCCCACCTGGGACTTTGCTGATAGCCCAAGAGAAATGTGTATTGCGGGGGAATACAGTAAGTCAATGGGCTGGGCTGGTTTCTGAGCATGCGTGTCATCTAGGGGTGCAACGGATCATGAAACTCACGGATCGGATCGGTTTTCGGATCAGAGTCACGGATCGGATCATTTTTCGGATCAGCAAAATAAAAAATAAAATAAAATAATTGGAATTTGTGTTAGTTGTTTTTATAATTTTCAGTGGTTATGATGAGCAATATGAGAGAGAAATTTGGTTAATATTGATCGTTGTTTAGGTATACATTAAATCACCTTAAGCCTTTTCCTCGCCATAGGAGCCAATGAAGAAGAAAACTTTAAGGTGAAATTATATAATCGTCTTCTAATTATATACTCGTTGGATTTCGGTTAGTTAT
>JACXGM010035209.1:0-11746 GCA_016801145.1 Umbra pygmaea | reverse complement strand
AAATGTATTCATCTTCGACTCAAAGACATTCATGGCTAATATCTGTGAAAACAGTTTGTGCCACAATGCTTTCCTTAACTTTCACCACCAGATGTCCTCATAGAGTTCTGAAGCTTCGAGTACTGAACCTTTTTTTGATACAATTGGATTGAAACGCTTTACTGGTTCAGAAAGCTTCAGTTCGCCATCACTACAAAACCGGAACAACAAGACAAGATTATAACGCTCAGTAGAGAATGTACATATACTCACAATACCTCGCAAAGAGGCAATGGAGTGTGTGTGTCTTATATACAGATGAAGTGAGAGCAGGTGTACTGAATTGGGATGATTGAGTCCGGGTATAGGGAAATGTAGTTCTGATCAGTCCAGGAAGGGGAAGATGTAGTTCTCTGTGAAAGGAAACAGGAAATGTTACAGAGTCCGGGTATGGGAAATGTAGTTCTGATCAGTGTTGAATAGGGAAGTGGCAGTTTCCAGGGAAGGGGAACTGGAAATGTAACAGCGTTCAAACAGTTATGATAGGCAGGGCAGGATGGATATTGGTCTGTAAATATGTGGGTTTGAAGAGGGTGCTTTTTTAAATCTTTGGGAAATTCAGGTTGAAGAAACTGCCAATAGAAGTTGCAATAATGGGAGTGGATAAAAGTCCATCAGGCTGCTACATGCTTAGGGCAGTGGTTCTCAAACCCTTCCATGGAGGGCCTAGTGTATGCTGGTTTTTGGTCTTTCCCTTCAATTAGAGCATAATTAGGACCTAGACTGCCAGGTGAGGGGAGATACTAACCAATTAGTGAGCTACTCCATCAGGATTGTACAAGGTAAAAGCGAAAACCTGCATACACTAGGCCCTCCATGGAAGGGTTTGAGGACCACTGGTTTAGGGTAATGGCAGCTCATATGTACCCTGGAAATCCAGAGTTCTCGCGAGAGCACAATTTGAATTTGCTCAGCAAGTTACTCTGGCACCGAGTAATTCTGCTCATTATCTATGCCCTTGTATCCGAGCTGCACCAATCACATCGGTGTATCTAATATAGGCGTGCCAGAGGTGTGTTAAACAGATGACGACACGCCAGCGCTGCGACCTCGAAGTCATTAGTAAACATTGTAAGATCGCTATGGATTAACACCAGTTATTTAAAACGACTTTGGCCACTACAATGAACGAGTTAGACTTGGCTTTTTACTAAAAGAGGAACAGAAGACGGCGCTCTAATCGTTCCTTTTTTTATAAAATGACGTTTTTGCTGTTTTGCGACCTGATACGGCAAGAGTTTTATCTACCAGTTAGCTCCGCCATAGGGGCTTAGCGAAAAACCACTGGTGATTGGTCGTAGTGTTATCCAATTGCGTACCTTAAGATTTTCAAATGCATGCTTGGTGCCGCCTCTCGAGTTGGGTCATTTTCATTTCTCGATGCCAGACCCATATCTCCTCCGGATTTGGGTCTGGATTTTTCCAGGCTAGCTCATATGCACATTTCCCCAGTAATAAGATCAACACAGTATCATGCTGTTGTGTGACTATTCACCGACTGTTTCTATGGACACTGTAGTCTTTTGTAATTGATGCTCATTGCCTAATGCCTTCCCTCTGGCAATATGTTTAGCGGCCCTGGCCACATGGTCATTCGATTTCCCACTGCTCATTGATGCAAACAGTGTAACTCTTAAATGTACACATATATAAAATCTCACATAAACATTTTAGATCAATTCTAACGCACTTTGATAGTCAAGTTTTATTCTGTGGTCACTGGCTTACTGTTTACATGTACAGACTACATATTTTATGCTTCATCGCTAGTCCCTTCTTATGTCATATTGTTATTGATAGAGATGTTGTCTATAATTTTTTGTTGTATTTTGCAAATATTTTAGTTTCTATTATTATTATTTTATTACTGTTAACGTTGGAACCGAGATTGCAAATCCAATACCACTTGCGGTCTTCTGAACATGTGACAAAAAAACTTGAATTTGAAACATAAAACAGGCTGAAAAAATAGGAAGTACATGGCCAAATCAACTAAAAGGGGCTCAGAAAAACACCAGGGAAAAACCTGGGCCAACATCAATGTAGCTTGTTATCCATGAGGGGTTTAAACAGCAATGCTGATGTGGTAATGCTTCTTTTACACGGGTGGATAATGCATGGTTATTTTCCATTTCTCTAATAACGTTAGCTTGAACTGACTTCACACAAGCCACATTCTGGTTTTCTGGGAAAGTGAGGTGGATGCATTTCTGGATTTTGAACGTTACGCGATTAAGCTTTGTCGTTCAATTCATAGAGATACTGTCTGTCTGTCTGTAATATTTAAAACGGACCTGTCTGACATCAGTGTGTTTCTCCAGGACAAAGGAGGAGAGCGGTAGAGAAGCAGAGAGTAAAGACCGAAGCAGGAGGCACCAAGCATTGTTTAGCAGTGGGAGTTGTCCGGTAATCTGGGATGTGGTATTGTTGGTCTGGTATCCTGATCATGCTTTCTGCCTGTCCAGATCTGTAGATCCATGGTCCCCTGGCTGCCAATACCCTTCACCCTCCCTGTCTGCTTCTTTTACCCCTGCACAGACCTATCTCACTTCCTTTACCTTGGATAAAACCCATAAAGTCAGCCTTGAACAATTCTGTATCCCTTCTTACTGATACTGGTGTATATCCATCTCACCACCTCTGTATTCCATCCCTACTGAAACTGTTGTACTGTATACCTGTCTCTCCACCTGTTTCCCATCTCTACTGATAAAGTTGTAAACCTGTCTCACCACCTCTGTATTTCCTCCCTATGGATAATGTTGCATACCCATCTCATCACCTCTATTTCATCTCCCTACGGATACCTTTTTATACATGTCTTACCACCCCTGTATCCCCTCCTACAGATATTATTGTATACCTGTCTCATCACCTCTGTATAACCTCTAATGATATTGTTGTGTACTTGTCTCACCACTCCAATACCTTTTCCCTACTAAAACTGTTTTATTTCTGTCTCACCACCTCTGTCCCTTCCCTACTGATGCTGGTGTATACTGTCTCACCACCTCTATATCCCCTCCCTATTGATGCTGTGGTATACCTGTCTCACCACCTCTGTATCACCTACCCACAGATATTGTTGTATACCTGCCTCAAAACCTATCTATACCCTCCCTACTGATACTGTTGTATACCTGTCTCACCACATCTGTATAACCTCCAAACTGATGAGAATGTACACCTGTCTCACCACCTCTATCCTGTCTCTCTCATCTCTCCATGACTAAACTATAGTGCAGGTTTTGGGTAGAGCAGGAACACAATACCATAATAATGTATATTTCTGATTATCATAGAGTACAAAACATTAATAAGGCAGAATGACCCCTAGTGAGTCTCCTTTTGCATCGTTAGAAAACATACTAAGAAAACAAGATTATTGAGCGGATCATGGCTGTTGTTTCAGGCTCTTCCTTAGCTTGTGATGTAGGTTAATCACAATGTTGCATCTTCTTCGGCTCCTCGACTCCAGGTCTCTTGCTTTTCTGTGATGAGAGTTCCTCTGTGTTCGGTTTCTCTGGCTTATAAATAAACAATACGCTGAGAGAAAAGAGCTCCTGAATGCAACACACAGTCCCACTGAAATATTAATCATCTTTGTTACGGGACTGAGCGAGAAATCACAGCGGAGGGGAAAAGGAAAATATATATGTTCTAGCATCAAATGATGCGAGAGAAACAGCCTTTTACACTGAGCAATAAGCTTCATCTTTTGTATTTTTCATTGCCATTCAACAACTGAAGTACTATTTAGAGTGCTAGAAGTGTGCTCCCATTGTCATCGTTCCTGCGTGCCTCTGTCTCATTTCTATAGATAGGTATTATCAAGGTGGATGAAGCTCAATTCTGTCTAATGTAGCAAAGCAGGCAAGGGAAATGTACCGTTGCATATCAAGCCAAGCATTCATTGAAGGGATGAGGTAGAGACCTAAATGGAATTTTGGGAGAATGCCAGCGTAGCAAGCAAATTCAAATATTTACTTATCTTAGGTCAAACTAAATAAGCACGTCAATAAGTACCAACAAATGAGACGTAATCTAAATTAATAATGTCTAAGGACTTGGAAAATGTTCATTGATAGGGACAGTCATGAGCTTAAACATAGGGAATTATGTTGTCAGAGATATATCAATGTGGGCCCACAAGAGGTGCAGTCATTTAAAAGCTGCACAACCAATGAGTAAATTGTCTAAATCATGATTGTTGACCAGGGATTGTAGTCTCCTCCAGCCCATGTTTGCCGGCAAAAACCTATCGGTTACACAAGCAGTGTTATAAGAAGATGAACAAAAAACTATATCCGCAGTTGTTGCCATGAGACAAGGTGATACATTACTCATTATGCAATTTGGACATCACGAAATTGGGAGAGGTGAGACAAGAGAACAGAACTCATAGTCAGTACACTAGCTAACTGTTTCAAGAGATATGTACAACATCACCAGACATTATCACAACCAAAAACAGCCCACGCTTTGAGCTGTTTAATTTGTCTGTCTAGCCTAATAAGAAACCAACTTTTGATTATTATCAGCTGAATCTCCCATGGCAAATATACAAACATTCACCCATAATTCTGTTTGGACAGCATCTGCAAACAGCTGGGTCAGAATCTTCATGAAATGTGTGATCCACTTTCTGTTTACATGTGGGGACCTGATTTCCCAAGTACAAACAAAAACTGGTCCCCACACTATTTTTTGGCAGGTCCCCATTAGAAAATAACATTTTTCTGTCTCACTTATAAATCGGCATAGTGCTTGATTTGCAGTACTTTCAAGTATAGGCATTTCTGGTTAAGATTCAAAGTTAGGGATAGGTCAAATAGAAGCATAAAAGGTAGGTTAAGATTAAGGATAGGCTAAATTCAGGATACATAGTTTTCTGGATGGAAAGTTAGATTTTTTTCCCACAATAATTTTTGTTTATCTCTCAATGTCATAGAAATATACTGAAAAGAGTTTATTTAAATAACTTTTAGACAAGAACAAAATACATCTACAGTCCAAAAGCAGAAACATTCACTGTACAAAAATATGATTCTTTGTTCACTCTCAAAGTAATACATGATTATCATAGTAGCAGTCAAAGAGGTCCTAAGCTTAACTAGAGCATGCAGTTCCACCTGTATATTTTTAGTCATTCAACATGAATGCATCTGACTAGCACACAACACTAACCTAGGCCATGTCTCATAGGGTAAAGTCAAAGCAAGCTAGCTGTTTTATCAGCATGGTGGCTTTTTAAACAAGTTATTGTTAGCTTTGCCCATTGGCAGATATTTACATTTACATGTTTAAGGGAAAATGTACACTAACTCTGATCAAAACAGCTCGAAACCGAACAATCTCCCAAAATTCGGCAGATTGGAGTTTAAATTCCTTTTTAGCTAAATTCCTTTTAGCCACAGCACTAAAATAGGGTTCATATGACATGTAAATGAAAAAACTAGAAGAAGACCCCAGAACGAGGCATAGCAAGGAAATATGGGTAGCGTAGTTTGAGAAGCCTTGTTGTTATTAGTTTGACTGGTATTCAAGACTAGGCCGCTATATGAAGTGTATATTGTGGCCATATCCACTGCAGAATCTCTGTTTCCATGGCATTATAACCATTCCTCAAATATAACTTTGATCTTCTGGCCCATGTTGGCCCTTCACCTGATGGTTTATTTTGACTTTCTCTACTGCTGTTTCTGTGGCAACTCCTCTTTGGTACTCTCCCCACACTCATCCACTCCTCTGATGCCCTGCCCTTTCTTCATCCCTCTCTCCTCCATCTTTCTCTCCATCTCAATGGTGTCGCCTGTTCCTGTTCTTCTTCAGCTCCTGGATGTGCTTCCATTTCCCCGCCCCTAATACTGCTCCCTGTCCTTTCCCTGCTTTCCTATTGGCTGGCCTCTTCTCCAGCCACAGTGAATTACAGTACTCTTCCAGCGAACTTATAGGAGAACTCATCACGCGCAGGTAGTCCTTGTAGCGCTGACGAGACTCGGCCCCAGGGCGGGCTTCAACGCTGGGGTCCTCGCTGAGCCTGGGGCGCCCATCCAGATGCCCGAAGGGAATGAGGCGAAGGGTAAGTCGGAGCAGCGTGTGTGTGAAGTGTGTGTGTTCCTGGGCCACGCACACATACACGCCGGCATCGCCAGGATGAAGAGAGCGAATCAGGAGACCTCGCTCTGTAAGGACCACTCTGTCATCTGGACGTACCTGGCAGAAGGAGAGAAATGAACGAACACTGCAGTAATCAGTCACACGACTAACAGCACAAAAACATGTAGCCTGAACTCCAAGACAAATTGAGCAGGAAGAAAAGCAGAACAACATGAATAACTTAGAGTCATAAGGCCAAGGACAAAACAGATCTTTTAACACCAGATCGGAGTGCCCCAAAACACATAATCCACACCCAAAACATCTCCCAGTGCGCACACAAACATGCCTGATTTGTCCCAAAGTGTGTTAAGCATGCTAATGGCCCTTGAAAGCCGATGCACATGAAGGGTTTGGGTGCACGTGTTGACTGATGGGTCAGAGGTGTGTGTGATTGTGTGTGTCAGGGTCAGCAGTGTTGGTGTAGCATTGTGATAATGGCCTCCTCTCACCATGTTCACTAACATAGCATGGCCTAACACAACACAGCTGGGCTGTGTGTGTCTGTGTGTGTATGAAAGATACACAGATAGAGAGGGAGCAAGGAGCTGTTCAAAGCATACTTCTCCTCCTCTTGCCTGACCCCCATCCCTTACCGGAGGTGAAACTGAAAACAGAGGTAGTTGCGGTTTGCCTGACTGACACCGAATTAATCTGCTACCTGTTTAGGTCATTGTTGTTGAAATAACGTGCATGCAATTGGAGAGATATGTTCATTATCAGGTAAGGAATGACAAGAAATTAAAATCGATTCTCCTCTGATCTGGAAGATGACTCATGAGTCAATGTGATGGTTCTGAATCAGCTCCTAAAGGTGTCTTATCTGGATTTGATTGTCCTGTTGTTGTAGAAAATGTGTATTGTGTTCAAGATTTGAACAGGCTTCTTAACTCTAATTTCCACTAGATTTTTAACAAGTGAAAATATTTAAACCAACACAAAACATTTATATTTAATCCATAAAATAAACAAACCAACAAAAAGCAAACTGGCTCAGATTATGACCCCACATTTATGTTCTAGTGCACCTCTTTACAATAGGATATGTTGAGCGAATATAGGGATATGAAACACACTGTATGACCTTTCACTGACTTGCAGGTGTTCAGAGCATCTGGCCAAAGTACTTCCTGTCAAAGTTGGCATACAGTTGAAATACTTCCTGTTGTTGAAATGATGGAAGGATTACAAGAATAGCAATCTCTTGCTCTTTCTCTTCTCTCTTACCCCCTCCCCCCCAAAAAACCTCGGACTATTTTAAAAGGAGTTTTAGGAGAGGTGAATGGCCGTAGGAATGAAATTGAGGACTAACAGAAAGACAAGGAGAGAGGTACAAGTTTAACTTTAACTTATTTGTCACTTGTACAGGAGACGCAGATGTATGTGCATGTAGAGTGACATTCTTGTGCCATGGCTAAGCAATGCAATTGCAATAATAAGAAACGAAAAAGAAAGTAAACATTAATATATAATACAATATAAGCGTAGGGGTAAAAAGATGGTGAAGGCAACATATATACAGTGTGTAAATGTAAACAATGCCTCTGAACATACTCTGGTGTCTAATGTGTAACAGGTGATGGGAGGCGAGGAGACGGAACAGAGTGACATGTTGAAAGAAAACAGACATCACTTAGAGGATAGTAAAGAAACACACCCAATAAAAGAAAGAAAAAAAAACAAAAGATCTAGCTGTTGGTGTCAATGTTCCTCTCTGTGTGTCTTGTACTCTAAAAAAAACAATAAATAAAAATGTTTTGCATCTAGTCTGGTCAAACCATCCCATTGAGGGACGTCCTATTTCCATTGTTTTTAACCCTCAAACACATGGCCCTGCCTGGGGAGGACACAGATATGGTTTCCTGTGTAGAGACAAACAAATTAATGCTAACACTCGCCACACATGGCCCATAAAAAGGCCATGGTTACGGTTTAGTCATTTCTCACACCTTTAGAATAAAACATATTAACTTTTGAAAAAGATCCAGTTTTTATAGGACTGTGGCTAGTTCAAGATGTTTATGTTTTTTCTAAACATTGTTGTAAAGAAGTTTTAAATGATGTCTATGTTAGTAATAAACAGCTTGTGGCGACATAATAACAAAACACATTCCCGCATTTCACAGTATTTTAAAGGTATAGTTACAACAAACCATGGAAAGTTTAACAACCTTTCAGAATGATGGTTAAATATTTTAGCGACGTCAAGGTGTTCTCTCGTGAATTGGTGGCAGTTCAGTTGGTACTAGTTTGGATGTCACGAAGCACTTCATTTTTACAGTGCAGTTTGACATTGAGCATGTTTGTTGTGAATGTAGACTAAAAAAAGATTCCTATTGAAATGCCTTTACCCACACGGCACACCATGTGTAATTTGAGTTGAAAAAAACACATTTCACATTATTTTGTGCATTTGTCACTTCCCAATGCAATATGAATCAATATTTAGAAAAACAAGTCAGTCATTTGTATGGAGTAGGGATGGCACATTTTCATTAAAACCGTCTTTGATTACTGTGATTTTGAAAACTCACTGTAAATCCTGTCCAGCCAGAATCAGTCTGACGCAGGTGCGCGCATGCAAGTTTGTTTTTTGCACGAGTAGTCAAGGCGGAAGCAGTGACAGCGCTCGGGAGATTTTTCAGCCATCCAAGAGGACAAAATCTGAGATTTGGTCATGTTTTGGCTATTACAAGAGTCCTGAGGGCAATTTAATCGAGGATTGGCACCCTGTCTGCAGAGTAATGTCGCTGCAAAAGGGGGAAACACGTCAAATCTGTCATCTTCGTGATAACCAGCCACTGTTATACAACGATGCATTAACTTTTACTTCAATACCAAAACTAACTTGGGCAAATAATTGGACAGTCAATATTGATTCGAGATTAAATATTTAATTATCTCACTTTTAATTAGCGCAAAGTATCCGGATGATAAGTTTAAAAGCAAGTAGATTTGAGCCAAGACGAATGAACATGTTCAAAATATTAGGGTGACATTTAAGGGATAATGTATTGTATTAATTCATGTCTTTAAGTCTTAATTCTCATTTTCTAAGGTCTTATGCTATTTTTGTTCCATTGTATTTTGTCGAAAGAAGCCATGAACGCTTTCTCTGTGCAACATTTTAGTTAGCAACAGCCAGATACAGTAATACCAGGTGATTTGCGGGAGCTTCATGAGTTCACAGCAACACACTTTGTTCGTTAGTTAGCTTAATTAGTTTGAGTCTTGTTTATATTTAATATACTTAGCTAATATAGAAAATATATTTTATTTGTGTCCTTACAGTTTTGTTTACTAAAACGTATTACTTGTGATCAGTACCTATTAGATTGCGCATTTTTTTGCCTACCGCAAAGCAACGATAATAACCCACTCTCATTGAGCAGTTAATCTCCTGGTTCTGTGTTTCATTAGCGCAAGTGTAGTGGGGCCATGTATTACTTTGGAACATTTCTTTCTACCGACTCAAGAGCCAGGCATCGGGGAGTTACTTTAATTAATTAGTTTGTTTGAACTGCTGGTCGCGATGCCACAGCAGAAACACAGTCTATCGTGCGAACATAAAAATGTAGCAGGCAAAATAGAACATAAGATACGTTTAGACGTGTTAATTTTTTTTCATATAATGAATATAAATAATTTGTATATATAATTCAAAGACATTGCTCTCTAACCAAATCCAAACATTCAAACGATATGTGTGCTGGTCTTCCTCAACTAAGTCAGACAATGCATTCCAACGCAAGCTGCTCTCAGTACACATCTGTCGCTCGCGACATCCGAAAAAAATATCTTCACTAACACACGGTCAACTCTATTCCTTCATCTGAGAGATTCAAAACAGCAGGCAATGGGAACCATCCACAGAGATAGTCACAGTATACTGGCACAGTATTCAAGCCACCATGTAAATTAACGCCTATAAAGCAAAAAATATTCCTGCCAGCAACTGGTAATCTACCAAATATCAAACATTTGACTATTTTTTTGTATATATAGTTTATTGATGATACTCGGTTTGCCATCACAATAAATCAAATGATTAGCAATGAATGTAATGTATGTGTTACATGAATATGCCATTACAGAGTCAAATTCAGAGCATAGGTGAAAAATCATCCCATTAACTAGCCCTTTCGTTTACTTCAGCAGATGTTAAAGCTATTCCCTAATTCTAACAAGATTATCAGTTATCAATTTATGGGGAATTCATAATGATATCACATCGGATAGTAGGCTTTAGTACTGAATGGTAGACTATAGTAAAATAAAAAGTGCTTAGAGCTGCTAAATGTATTTGTAGTTTGTTGATTTCCAAGTATAAAACATGTTGAAATGTTTTCAGTGTGTGTGTATCCGTTTTTTTACATTTCCATCTCATTTGACCAAAACCGTGATAATATTGATAACCGTGATAACTTTGGTCACTATAATCGTGATATGACATTTTCGTACCGTCCCATCCCTAGTATGGAGTGAGGTTACATTATCATATTGATTTACATTTACGCCATTTAGCAGACGTTCTTACCCAAAACGACTTACAGTGAATACAGGGACATCCCCCTGGAGCAATTCAGGGTAAAGTGCCTCGTTCAAGGACACAGACAATTTGGCATAGTCGGGAAATCAAACCGTCAACCTTGCGACTAAAAGTCTGACTCTCTAATCACTGAGCCATTTGCGCCCCATTGATCATATCAGAACAGTGTTTGACGTGTGTGATGAGGGTGTAAAGAACCCTTAGCCAACATAGAAAACAAATACTAAAAAATGTTATGCTTTCTTACACATATAGTTTTTTTTACAGTGAATACTTACATATGCACTGTATAGTAGGTAATCTCTACATGCACCGCAGCTTCTAGATCTTTTGCAAAATACATACTTATCAGTCAGGCAATGGATCAGATTTATAGCTGCATTAAAACAGCCAGGAAACTGGAGGGGTCCACCTGGCTTATTGGGCTAAGTCGCTGCATTGCAGGACAGTCTACATCACGATAGTCAGTGGTTCGAGCCTGACTATGAGTTCTCTGACTTTCCAAGCACCCCATGGCACAAGTCAACACAAACTGACGGAGGTGTATGGTAGGTGTTTGGTACTGGTGAAAGCGATTTTGTGAATGCCATGATATGAGTATGGTGTCTGATGCTTGCTTACCCTTATACTACTAGGCCTATGTTTTTTGAGCTGGAGCTGTATGGGGGGGCTGTGATGTTGTACAGAGGGATAATGGTAATATTATGAAATTATTTTATGGATTCATTGCACAGTATACTGAATGGCTTCAAACCAATATTCACCTAAAACAGTGATTAATAATTTACTTCTATAGAGAGGTCTCTTTCTTTTAGAGACAGCCTGAAGGACCTGGACACTGGACATTCTGACTCTCTTGGGCCTATTGTAGGCTGCTTGTGTCACATGATGGTCAAAACCTACTTGAGCAGCCCCTCCCTCAGTGACCCTGAGCCTGCTTGGCAAGGTGGGTCCGATTAAGCCAATGCCCTAAGAAGGGTTACATAATACACAGGGAGA
>JACXGM010035208.1:0-11747 GCA_016801145.1 Umbra pygmaea | reverse complement strand
ATCCCTTACAGTAAGTACAGGGACATCCCTTACAGTAAGTACAGGGACATCCCTCCTGGAGCAAGTGAGGGTGAAGTGTCTTGCCCAAGGACAAAATGACATTTGGTATAGTTGGGAATCGAACAGGCAACTTTCCAAATACAACCAAAAAATATGCAGTGTTGTCAGACAGAATAATGCAAGGAATATTTGTTCATATTCATTTTTAAACAACATAATACAAATATGTTAACTTAGGAAGAGTTCAGAAATCAATCATTGGTGGCATAATAACAATTGGAAAAAAATGGCTGTGTCTTGTCGTACTCTCCACCAGTCTTTTTACATTGATGTTTGGTGACTTTATGCCACTCCTGTCAAAATGTCAAGCAGCTGAGCTTTGTTTGATGGCTTGTGACCATCCATCTTCCTCTTGATCACATTCTAAAGGTTTTAAATGGGGTTGATTTATGAAAAATTAGCAGTGGTCTATTTCTTCCATAGCTGTAAATTAACCTTTTCAATTAAATAAATTAATATTATTGTCTATAAAATGATACAACACCTAACAGTCAGTAAACAACCATTATTTCAGTCTGCATCAAAGCCATGGAGACACACCCATATGACATTAAGTTATTTTTTTAACATTGTCACTTAAACAAACCCTGTCACTCAATGCTTCAAAATGTCCAGCATCCAATACAGACTGTTTTTGTTTCATATAATGATAAAAAATAATCAGTGTATGGATGGATTTAATCATTTTTCTTTTTTTTCATAATGATAATAAACTGATTCCCAAGGACCCCCTGCAATTATATCAATTGACATGTGATTTAACACAATGTTGTTCAACAACATCGATGTTGCTAAAATAGGAAAGTAATGGGTAGAATTGGGTGAAACATTGTTGCCCTATTTTCTCTCCTGTCTTTCTTTTGTTTTTTTCAGAAACCAGATTTTTCTTTTGTAAGCTGAGACATTGATCCTCACTCCTCACTGCTATAAAGTATGGTTCATGCCTGGTTTGGGTGCTATGAACAATAAAAAGGCTCTCTGGATCAGGTGCGATTACTTTAAGGCTGCAAGGGAAGCTCGGCTTCCCCTAAAATGTCAAAACATGTATGGTCAAATATATCTATTGTGTTAAAATTCTATTGACAAAGAATTCATTAAAACACGTTCATCTCGAAGACAAGTTCGTTAAGAATCAGCTACATATAGCTGGTCAACTGACTCGATTTCATTCTCATACCTTCTGTAGCATCACAGTGCATTTCCCTGTTGAAGCCTGGTGTCCATGAATTTCAATGGTGCTGCATTTTTAAGTGATTCAAAACTAGAAGGTCATTGGATAAATGTGGCGATTATGTCCCGCCCATAGATGCTCGACATCTGTGGGGGTGAATGGAGGCGTGGGCAGGCCTAGACTCCGGGCTTCTGCATGCTGATTGGAGGGTCTCTCGAAAGACTGCATCTCCTTTTGATTGACAGCGATTTTTACTATAAAAAGTTGCTGAAGCTATTCCAGCTCAGTCCCGTCATGAATTTTTCAAGTGTAGTCGAAAGACAAACTGCTGTAACCTATTTCTTGGTATTTGCTAGGTGAAACTGCTAGCTGTTTTTCATCATACATTTCATACAATTATACACCACATTCCTTGTTTCAGTTTAACCTATTTCCCACATTTCAAGTTTAATATCGTTTTGTTAGATCTTTCGTTGATTCATTCATTCATACACTAGGCTAGTCTAATGTCGTAGGGGTAAACTAGCCAGCTAGCAAAATGCACACGATGGCAGACAATGCTAATATTGTCGAGCTGATTTTGGAAAAGCCATTTGAAAATCTTCCTTAAAAGTTAATAGCAGGGCAGTTTTGAATTAAACAGCAAGGCAGATCAACACCTAAGATTGAACTGAATTAGTGTAAAAGATAGCTTAAGATAGGCAAAGTAACAGGTCTTTACAGCTCTCCTGGAATGACAAAGTTAGTTGACTGACTGGAAGTGCTGTGACAAAGAAAATGTACTGCTCGCCATGTCTCTTGATGAAACCATCTCACAGATGTGTTGTTTGGTCAAAGGTGGGATTTGGAGATCTGTCTACCTTTGACAGGGCATATAAAGCATACAAAAGGCATGAAAAGAGCAATGAACATGTGAGTGCAAGATTAAGTTGCATGGGCAGGATCAGGGTTGAGCATGTAATCAATGAAGGTGCTCGAATTGAAGTGGCTAAACATAATGAAACGGTCAAACAAAACAGGGCCTTCCTAAACCGCCTTATTGATCTGACATCCTTGCTTGGCCGGCAGGAGCTGTCATTTAGGGGACATGATGAGAGTAGTGTATCATTCATTAAGGGGAATTACAGGGAGTTCACAGAAACATTAGTTAAATATGACTCGGTTCTGTCCACATAATTTGAGTCCTCAACTGTGTTTTCTGGTATGACACGTACTATTGAAAATTACTTGTTCTCTGCTCTTGCAGCCCCCATTACTGATCAGATCAGAAATGAAATTAAGGATGCTCCCTTTTTTGGATGGCAGGTGGATAAAACAACTGATATATCCTGCCGTGCCCAACTCTCTGTCATTGTTTGCTATGTGGATAGTGCAGGTAAAATCCAGGAGCACTTTACTGGATTTTTTGTTTCTGGGGGGCAAGATGCTGAGTCTGATTTTGATGTATTGAATGAGAACATGCAGGGCTATAATTTTAAGGATAAAATTGTGGCACAGGCCTATGATGGGGCTGCTGCCATGGCTTCAGCTCTCAATGGTCTGCAGGCCAAAGTGAAAGCAATAGCCCCCAATGCAATGTTTGTGCATGGTTATGCACACAGACTGAATCTGGTGCTGTCACAGTGGGTAAATGTTTGCCTGAGTGCAGAATTATTTTTATAATCACCCTCTGGGTGTGCCACCTTTTTTAAATCCACAGAGGACGTCTTTTCTAGAGTCTAAAGGCTGTTCAAGGTTGCCCAGAAACACTCCTACTCCCTGGAAATTCACATCACGGATAGTGAGCACTGTGGCAAACAATTATGATGGCCTCCTCCAGACATTTGATTACATCATTGCAGATACAACAATGGATGATGACACACTGGATTGTGCCAAAAGCTTTGTGAGGAAACTGGAAGATTTTCAGTTTGTGTTCATGATGTACACATCACAACAAATCTTCTCTGAGACTGATGTGGTCTTTGATATTGTCCAGCAGAGGGCTTTGGATGTTCTTTACAGGAAGAAAATAATGGGTCTCTTCTTGCGTTTGTCAAAGAGAAGAGGTCAGTAGTGGCTTTTCAAACTGTTTATGTCAAACAGCAGATCTCCCATCCGACTCACGAGATGAGCCCATGAGAAAGCGCCGTTTGACCCAATTGCAGGATCTCCAAGAGCGCTACAGAAATCTGTACATGGCCATCCTTGAAATTTGATGACATGAGACAAGTGTTTCCAGAGGAGGCCTTCCAAAGTGTACTGAAAAGGTATGGCCATCACTTTTATTCAGGGAGACTGAGGTCTGTACTTCAAGTCCTGTATTCAGATCAGGACTTACAGGGTAACAGGGGAAAGCTGTGTGATTACTTGGTGTTCCTTAAAGACTTGGAGTTGGACAGTGCATTGCCTCAGCTATACAAACTGTTCTCATTAGTGGCAACAATTGGTTGGAGCTACATCTGCAGGTGTAGAAAGGAGCTTCTCCTGTTTCAAGCGGCTCAGGTCCAACACCCATAACACAATGGGCCAAGGCTGTTTAAGCAGCCTATCTCTGCTGGCCATTGAGAGGACACTGGTCAAGCCACTGGAAATGACGCCTAGTTGGTACAACAGGGTCACAGAGCATTTTCTTAAAGGAACGTAGGGCAGAATTTACGTATAAATAAATGGACAATTGTTATGATATAGGCCGAAATGAGCTTCCCCTCTTTAAAAGACCAGCAGCCACCACTTATTAGGATGTTTACTTTTTGTCAAAAACACAAAAAGTAAATAAAATAGGTTAGGTGGATAGAATAATAATTTAAATATATTTTTAAAAGCCCTTAGAATCATCCAAATGATTACTCCCCATAAGGTGCCCCTGTAAACAGCATGTTACATATTCAGATTGAAGTAACGACTCCAGCTCCACACCTGGGATCTCCACCTACTGGTGCGCAAAGGCTCCAGTGCTCGACGTCTTTGGTCTTCTGAGATCACTGCTCCCTTCACGCAACTGTCTTGTGTTACGTTGATTCCCCTTGTGTATTTAAGCTCCCTTTTTCCAGTGTCTTTTGTGTTCTTGTTGTCTTGTTACGTGTGTTATTCTGTTGTTCAGAGGTATATTTCCCAGGCAGTTGCCTGTAAGTTTATTTTGTAAGAAAACAGTCATTGTTCTTTGCATACTGTTTTCTTGTATTCTGTTGACGTACTAAGTTATCAAGCCATTGTGGACTTACCTCCTCCTAACCATATGTTACAGAGGTATTAAATATTACTTTGTGCCAGAATGCATTTTAAGCATTCTTAAGTCAATACATACTGTATTTGGGAGGTTGTCACATATACAATCATGATTGAATTCACTGGCGCCTAACCTACACAAAAGAAATCGCTTGAGAGTGAGGTGACAAAGTCATCAAGGCATTGTCAGAATGCCGTGACCAAGATATGAACCCTGGCTACCATGAGGCTGCGAATTAGACTACTGTGCCATGCGTTGATAGTTTGTTTTGACATCTGACTTCTCATCTTTATGGTCAAGTATTGATCAGTCATGTCCAGATAGGTATACAGCACTAATGGGTCTTGCGTAATTACTGAATGTAGATGTTCTTAAAGGCAGATGTACAGTATATGATTGAATGTCTCCTCTGTACTGTATTGGCTATGTTTATTATTTGTATGGTCTTCTTTCCAGGACTGACGTTTGCCCAAATACTGATTCAGCGATTAGAACGCTCTCCCTACCAATTTGTAATTACCTAACTTTTTACCTACCTTTTAAAAATGTGTACATTTACTGTAAGATCATCTGCTACTTGATAAAAATGTAGCTGTAAAATGTCCCTGTAGTCCTCTTTTTCTACCCCTAAGGGGATGCTACATTAGTTGTCTATGTATCATGTATATGAGTTTCTCCCCTGTGTGTTCTTGTTTAGGTTTCTATCCTTTTGTGTTTTGTTTCTTATGTTCCCGCTATTCAATCACATGACCAGAACACATGTTCCTGTTAGCCTATAGTCATTCTTAATTACTTAAACCAGGTTTAGTCTCTTATCCATTAATCCAGTATTTAATTCTTGTATCTGTGCTCGTACCCTGTCGGTCATTGTTCTAGTGTCCCTGCATCAGGTATGTGTGTGCGTTGATTTTGATGAGTTTGTTACATGTTTTGCCCCTCGAGGAAGTATTATTTTCAAGTGTGTTTATAGAATAATTCTGGGCTTTGTTTCTGGCTGGTATTGATTCCACTCACCGTATGGTCTGAATCAGTCCCTGATAAAGACAGTCTTCTGCTAGGAATGAAAAAAAATGGTTCCTCTTAAAGAACCAGAAAAATCCTTTTGGATCTCTTTTTGTGTGTGTGAGGGATTTGAAGTTGTTTTATTTTGGGGGAAATATACAAACATTAATAAAAATCAAATGTGTTATATTTATTGGTCATAGAGTCACTATTCACTGCAATAACAGCTTTAGGTATCTGCCACACATTGTGATTTTGGTCCATTCTTCTCGACAGATTTGTTCCATTATGTTTGGTTGGAAGATGCTTGTAGACTGCAATTAACAAATGCCACAGATTCTCACTGGGATTCACCTTTTCTTCTTAAGGCACTCAAATTTTGTGTTGGCCTTGTGTTTGATATCATTGTCCTGCTGAAATACTAACCTCCTCCCAAGCTTTAGTTATGTAGCAGGTTCTCTTGCAGTCTTCCTTGTGTTTTCCTTCATCCATTCTTTTTTCAAATTCAACAATATGCTTAGTCTCTTCTAATGAGAAGCCTCCCCACATTGATGAAGCTGTTCTAAGAATGTTGTGTGTGGAGGATTAGGCAATGTTAAAGGAAAATTCCACAGGGGCTTTACACACTCATCCACAACTGGGTCATATCTCTGTAGTTAGAATTTTTTGGGAGTTTTTCAAATCGACCACCAACTGAGAGAAAACCGACTGTAGTCAAACCCGGAAATTAATAGATTGAATTGTTGCAGTCCTACAAGGTCCTACAATAGTGATTTGCGGTTTTGATGAAGTTACAAGGGCAAGTCTAAGGAAGATCAGTGTTGTTTCATAATTGTTATAAAAAAACACCATTGGCTCAATGTAAACAAAGTTTTTTTTTCTGTTTCTCAGGAAATTGTTTACAGTATTGATTCTTATCCGTGAGAGATAAATAACTGAGAATACGATGTCTAATGTCTGTTTTGTTTTCTGTGGTGTTTTCCGGAGCATGATATTGACACATAAAGAGTGGATATCTGCTATTTCAAATGCGAATTATGACATGAATACACCGCCAAGTAAATACCAGAAACTGAGGTACTTTTTTACTATATTTTATATTTGAATATCAATTGCATTTCTTGCATGTCATGAAACATTCGGAAAGAGCAGCTGTCTGCTCTGAAAAATTTGTGCAAATTTGTTTTCCAGTAGAATAATAAAAAAATAAACAAGCATTTCCACCATAATGTTTTAATTACAAGATGTAATTGAGTAAATGGATTATCATGTGTAATCAAATGTTTTTGTCATAATCAATGTTTGTATACATCCAAATAATTAAATGGATTTATAATTCATTGGATCTAGTTAGTACATGTGTCTTTAATCTTTATTTATTTTCAGGGATACATGGCCCCTTTTACAAAGCCACAGTAATTTTTCTTACTATGAATTACATTTACTACTGAAAAGACAGGGATTTCCCCCACACATACCCTGCTTTTATCAAACCACCAACTGTGTACACACAGTACAAAAAAAAAGAGCCAGATGTACTGAAATGAGCCCTTCCCTTACAGACTAGTGATGGGACAACCAACTATTTTACGGGAATCGGTTCAACCGAACGGTTGTTGGTTGGTGTACCGAGTTAATAGATTCGGTCACGGGTTCGAGTGCCCGTGGGTGTAGGGGACGCCCGTTTGATTACATAGACTCATGCAGTACCCTCGGTTACGGTCTCGGTCAGTAGCCTGGTGGCGTCTGGTCTCCTTGTGACAGCCTCTACCGTGCAGCCTGCAACATTAACTTAACATAACTATCAAGATAACATGACGTGTATTTGTATGTGATGTATTTCCCATCGATAATGTGGGTGTCTTGGTGCTCTGCAAGTTGGGTTATTAACCAAGCCTTGTTTCTAGAGCATAGATGATTGTGTTCATGGCAATTCCGCTTTATTACATTAGACCCGAGCGGTTGCATGGTTAGTTTCGGTCTCGTTCAGTAGCCTGGTTCGGATCGGTGCGCAGTCTCGGCAATTCCGCTTTTTTACAAAAACATTTAGGGGTGTGGTCCTGGTCAAGACAATCTCCTGAACTCCAAACTGAATGTCAGAATGGGAAAGAAAGGTGAATTAAGCAATTTTGAGCGTGGCATGGTTGTTGGTGCCAGACGGGCTGGTCTGAATATTTCACAATCTGCTCAGCTACTGGGATTTTCTTGCACAACCATTTCTAGGGTTTACAAAGAATGGTGTGAAAAGGGAAAAACAACCAGTATGCGGCAGTCCTGTGGGCGAAAATGCCTTGTTGATGCTAGAGGTCAGAGGAGAATGGGCCAAATGCTTCAAGCTGATAGAAGGGCAACTTTGACTGCAATAACCACTCCTTACAACCGAGGTATACAGCAAAGCATTTGCGAAGCCACAACACGCACAACCTTGAGGCGGATGGGCTACAACAGCAGAAGACCCCACCGGGGACCACTCATCTCCACTACAAATACAATTTGCAAGAGCAGTTGAAGAATTGAAAAATGTTGCTTGGTCTGATGAGTCTCGATTTCTGTTGAGACATTCAGATGGTAGAGTCAGAATTTGGACTAAACAAAATAAGAACATGGATCCATCATGCCTTGTTACCACTGTGCAGGCTGGTGGTAGTGGTGTAATGGTTTGGGGGATGTTTTCTTGGCTCACTTTAGGCCCCTTAGTGCCAATTGGGCATCGTTGAAATGCCACGGCCTACCTGAGCATTGTTTCTGACCATGTCCATCCCTTTATTGCCTCCATGTAGCCATCCTCTGACGGCTACTTCCAGCAGGATAATGCACCATGTCACTAAGCTCAAATCATTTCAAATTGGTTTCTTGAACATGACAATGAGTTCACTGTACTAAAATGGCCCCTACATTCACCAGATCTCAACCCAATAGAGCATCTTTGGGATGTGGTGGAACGGGAGCTTCGTGCCCTGGATGTGCATCCCACAAATCTACATCAACTGCAAGATGCTATCCTATCAATATGGGCCAACATTTCTAAAGAATGCTTTCAGCACCTTGTTGAATCAATGCCACAGTATTAGTATGGTGTTCCTAATAATCCTTTAGTTGAGTGTATATATATATATATATATACATACAGGTCCTTCTCAAGAAATTAGCAAATTGTGATAAAGTTCATTATTTACATTGGCATTATTTTATCAGCGGAACCCCCTCTTCCCAACCATATTGGTACCATGTTGGTTTTGTGCAGGATGAGGTCCTACATCATTGCAGCGTTGCTATTTTGTCATTTTCAAAATGACAAAATTTCGGTCCAAGACATTTTAGTGAGACGAACAATGACAAGCTTTCCATTATATTCCCACGCATAGCTCACTGGACACATTTTTTTATCCTCCCTGCTTTTTGATAGTTTTAAAGTAATGTGAATATTTCCAGCTGTTAAAATGTAAGCTATGAATTCTTCCATTTTGCTAACCTCCAATCTGCATAACTCTGCGCATTACAATTGCAAGATCTCTCCTCTTATTGATTGCCGTGGAGGCGCACTAATGAAATACGGAATAAAAAACAAGAAGACAGCAGATAATAAATTATTAAATTGAGTTCTAAAACAGAAAAGGTGATAATATAATGTAAAATATAACGTAAATGTAAAAAAATTCTCATTATAAATGTAACTAGAAACTAATTACTTGAATTTTGAAAGTAACGCGTTAGGTTACTTTTTTAGAAAAAAAAGTTAGTTACGCAATATACCCAACACTGGTTCCGAGATGAATCTGTTTTGGCTCAATGTAATCAAAATACTACTCGTAAAAACGTTTTTCTTGTTTTGTCTGATCTTAATGGTCCTTCATTGTATAGAGTAAACAGATCTTCTTTACTGAGGTGATTAATTATTTTATCTATCTCAGTTTCTGAAATGTTCAGTTCTAATAGTTTCCCTTTCAACTTGTCAAAGAAGTCTGGCATACTTGAGGTATGAACATGCTGAAATCCCTCAATAATGCACTGTATGGTGCTAGCTGGCAACTGCATTTTAGCATGCATTTTCAGGTAAAACAAAGACAAATCATGTAAAAATGATTGTTGCTCAACACAATCCTCTTCTTCATGATCATCTGGCATTGGATGACAAGGATCCCGCTCAGGTGACTGAGTAACACTGATACTTGCTAAGGGGCTTACCACCTGAATAGTGGCTGTCTGTTTATGTATTCTTGAAATGTGCGTGGCAAAGGATGTTCTGAAACTGAACATTTTGCTGCAGTTATTGTATGGGCAGCAAACTTTCTTTCCATCTCTGCTGTGAATTTTCAGGTGAGTGCACAAAGCTGAGAAATTATCAGCCACAAAGGAACATCCTGTAACTTTACAAGCAAGGGTACCACTGAACTGAGTTCGTTTTTTAATCTGTGACAGATTGTTTCCGGTGCATGTGGGATTTAGACGCAACAAAAAGTGTAAAGGAAACAGGACATTGCTCATTTCCACATGCAAACCTATAGTTTGCCATGTGCTGATGTTTTTTCTTAATTCTGAAGTGCAGAAGTTGCAAAATTTACACCTGTACATAACTGCATATGTCAGTTTGTAAATAGGTTGCAAAGTTGAAATTCCTTGCTTGGTGGCTCAGCAAGCGATGAGGGACCATGTGCTCTTCTGGGCCACGGGGTCAGACCTTGTCCAGCTTTCTTCTTCCTCCTGTCTGTCAGTTGTCTCTCAGTTTTCTGGTCACTGGTTGTTGTTCTACATATGAAAATGTATATATTTAAGTGCATGCACGGAGTTAAAACACAATTACAATATGATAAAAAAAATATGCATGCCATGCATTAGTATGCAGGGAACCAGTATAATGTAGGTTACTCTTATATTCCTAGAATAACACTGAATGTTATGTGATGTATTAGAAGTTAATCACATATAATAGATTGCTAGATAGCTAACAACAACATTATTTTGACAAGAAAAACCTACAGCAATAATAAAGAGTCCTTACACAATTTAACAATCGGTCAAATTTAAGGTTAAGCGCTTAAAGGTCTTTGAGTTACACAATCTTTAGCGCATGTCTCATAAACTAAAATGAATGAATTCAATGAAATATCACAGAAACTGAAAATACTACTGTAACGTTGGTCACTGAGGCAAAATTTAGCTGGACATCTTGGTGGTTAAGAGTGACCAAACCCTGAAGCCGAGGCAAAAAAAGCTTTCCACAAATGCTGGAGACACTGATTTTTCCACCAAAAACTAGAGCTAAATGCAGTTAACATTTGCCAGCAAACGTTATTTAATTTACAACACGTCTTTTTTCAGCTAAAAAAACTACCCAGATAATTCTTCCTTCCACCCAAACACATTCACGTTAAAGACGCTTTCCGTGTTACTCGACATAACTTATAGAGTGGGTGTTTATTAACGCAGTAATAAGTTTTGCTTAATCATGCCAAAACACTGACAAACCAACCAACATAATCGAGAATATAACATTAGCATTAAGCAGAGGTAATGTTAGCCAAAATGCGTTAACAGCAAGCTCAAAAACTAGCAGTTACTGGCCTTAAACTTACAGTTCTAATGGTGGTCTGACAAGTGAAAAAGATGTCCCGAACAGCATGTTTAAAAAAAGTTTTGATAGCTAATCCTCACCATGGGGAAAATGTTACGTTGGTGCAAGACAAACGAAACTAGCTTACAGCTTTTACTCTTGCCTAGCTATGACACATGTCAATAGCCTAACTTCGCCGCTAGCGACTTTTGAGCACAGATTAATGTCACAGAATTAGCAAAGATTGGCTTTACCTTATCGCTGCTCCAGCTCTATTTGAGGAGTGTGCGTGACCAGACTCTGGTGTGCACAGACCAAACAGGTACTCCTGTGAAGTCTCTTCCCACCTTTCAACGCCTTTGAAGTATCCATTATTACCTTTTTTTAATACTACATTCACTGCTAAAAGCATAACAAATAAAATGTATTTCATTTTATAGAGATATTTAATTTCTATGGTTCTATAACATTAATGAACAATTTTATTTAAGTCTGTCTTATTCAACTACAGTAGCACTACTGCTGTTGTTTTACAGCAGTTTACTGCAAATTCAAAACATACTGTAACGATTCCCAGTTCCCCTTCCCTGGACACTGCCACTTCCCTATTCCATCCCGCTCAGAACTACAATTCCCATTCACCAGTTCTACTTCCTGTGGACTACAGCTTCCCTAGTCATACTTCCTCAGAACTACAGTTCCCATACCCGGACTCATTATCATGATTCACCACACCTGCTCACTCCATTTTGTAT
>JACXGM010035207.1:0-11747 GCA_016801145.1 Umbra pygmaea | reverse complement strand
AGAGAGAGAGAGAGAGAGAGAGAGAGAGAGAGAGAGAGAGAGAGAGAGACAGAGAGACAGAGAGACAGAGAGACAGAGAGAGGTGAGCGAGTGAGCACATGCTCAGAAAGGGAAATACCAAGTGATAGAAGCGGACATGGGGTGAAAGCCAGAGAGAGAGAGTGATTGAGAGGGAAGGACATGGTGAGACAGACAGAGCGAGAGGCTGGGTTCATTCAAGGCTATCAACCGTGTTTCTCCAGCCGTCAACCATCACACGGGCAGCATGCTAAGCGCTCTGAGAGGTCTGAATGCTGACCTATTTTATTCCAACTGACACAGAAATCCACTTTGAGCTGCTGTCTTATGCGCTCATAACCCATGTCTGTCTTTGTGCCCCATGCATTACCAGCCACACAAAGCATTCATTTTAAAAGTGTACACAGTGTGTTAACACAAACATTGATAATCATTTATTAAATAATTTAGGCGAGTGTTAATCTGTTCAGCCAAACTTAATGGATTTAATGATAAATAAGCGGGTAGCTCTAGGAATTCCTTAATTTGAATATTTTTTTTGCAGATTCAACATTCCTACAAAAATGTTATAATTAATATTCATATGATAAATTCTCTAATAACTATGATGAATATTACATTGCATAGTTTAATCGCAATCAGTATATTGGTTTGTTCTAATAGGGTGGTGAGTCGTGACTACATATCATTGGATATTTGGCAGGTTTCATCACAACAAGCATGTGTGCCAAAATGTTAACATGGGTCTCTGCTGCCAATCTGGAGCGATCAGCAGATGAGTTTATTTGACCAATCACATAGAGTAGCTTAGGTTAAGATGAGCAGGCAGTCATGTGCCGTCCTCCAAACACCTAGTGGCATCACAGTAGTATCGTAGAGTAGGTACAGCCCACACTTACTAGTGCTTTTTCTTGGCTGTAAAAATATATATTTCATAAATATATATACTTTATAGAGTATACTCTAGTAACATCTACTGGAGTCAAATTCATTTATGTCTATTAAGCACAAGCACATATTTTTTTAAAACATTTAAAATCACTGAGTTGTTTTCTCCTGTCGCTGCTTATCAAAATGGCCTTAAAAAACTAGAATTCTTTGAGAGGATCAACACTAGGCATTGGGAACAACAGAGAACGGTGTGATTGACGTGGAACATCACTTGAACATGAGAATACTTCATTGATGATTATTAGAATGAACACTGACTGATACCGGCATAAAAGAGCTAAGTGTTCTGGCAATGCCACCTATGTTTCTTTAGACAATCCTCAACATTATTTTGCCTTTGTGAGATTGTATTTGTAAGCAGCATTGATTAATGTTGTCATTTTGTAGGATTTATATATAAATACATATGTCAGTGTATAATATTCAACAAAAGAGTTGGATGACTTGCATTCTTATTCCTCTATTTTGACCACATTAAGTGTGGGGCAGCTTAGATGTACAACCATACAGAGAGATCCTATAACATTGTTCAGTATGTAATTCTGTGTCCAAACCCACTATATGTAATGTGACCGGGTGGACAGGAGTTATGGAGAAGCACTGCTAAAGAGCAGTTAGCATTGCTAGAGAACAGTCAGCGCTGCTAGAGAGCATTTAGCACAGCTAGAGAACATTTATCACTGCTAGAGACCAGTTAGCGCTGCTAAAAAGTAGTTTGAACCGCTACAGATTGTGCTGCTAGAGAAGTGTTAGTGCTGCTAGAGCTCTTAAAAAGCAGTTAGCACTGCGAGTGAAAATTCTGCACTGCTAAAATGTAGTTATAAAAAGTAATTGAACTGCTATAAAACAGTTCTCTCACCTAGAGAGCAGGTAGTGCTGCTGTAAGGTAATTATAAAAAGTAGTTAGAACTGCTACAGAACAGTTACTGAAACACAGATAGAGAAGCTATAAAACAGTTAAACCTGCGGTATACTAATGTTCCCGACCTGGCGCGCGCCGAAGCAACGTCATGGGAGTGCCGTAACTATTTATACTCGTGCTGGTGCTCGCGACACTAGTTGCAGTCTTCTCCTGAACAGAGGTGTTGCAACTGTGGAAAGGCTACCTACTTTGCTATTTCTACGGACTAGAAAAAGAAGAAAAAGGTAAACGATGGCAGAACTGGCAGCAGCATTGGCTAAGATTATCTCAACTTTGTTGTTTTGAACCATTTACAGTTTTATTATGAACCATTTACTGTGTTATTATGAATCGTTTACTGTGCCCTCAAACTCGTCCATGCTTCCTGTTTCGTGCCTTTGGCTCGCATGCTTAAAATCCCAGAAATTCCCGGTAGGGAACATCGAGTACAGCGCAGGCATTTGCCATGCAATAAATGAGTTAGAACTGCTTTAGATCAAATTGTGCTGCTAGTGCAAATTCACATAGCTCTGTCCTGGACTTGGGATAGATAAATTGGATTATCTACCTTGGCACGTCACTCACCAGTGACTCCATGTGTGCAGATCGGGGCGCCAGTAAATTCAATTGTGGACATGTAGTTAGTGGGTGTAATCATCCCACGCATGATCTAACTACAGGGTTCCATGTTGGATGAGCAGTGTGAAAAGAATCGACTGGTTTGGCGACTTCTGGTCAGATTAACCATGTGAGGATCCATTACTATCCCACATCTGTCCAGGGAGTCGTGGCGCTGCCGACATCACAGGGTCAGTGGGAATTGGACAAGACCAACTGGGATGAAAGAAAATGGGGAAAGACTACTAGAGAACACTACAGTATAGCACTGCCAGAAAACAGATGGCCTAATAAGGAACAGTTGTTACCACTGCTAGTGAAAAGCTATTGCTGCTACAGGATATGTAGGATTGCTAGAATACAGTAATTGTTGCTATAGCCAGTTAGGGCTACTAGAGAAAGTTTTACTCTACATAGCAGAAAGTGATTCCTATCAAAGTGTTCCAACCCCTCATTGGTCAGAGAACCTGTCTTTATGGAGCTGTGGCCAATGGCGTAGGAACAGGGGGGACGGGGGGGACATGTCCCCTCCAATGTTACAGACAGGCAACCATAAACTCGTTCCTACGCACTTGGCTGTGGCCCCAGGATCGAGGTAGAGGTAGAAGCTATAGAGTGAATATGTCTGGGCAGCCCAGTTGCAGAACGGACAGGAGCTGAGTTAACCAAACCCACTCTAGCTGGAAGCATTAATCACGTACACACGCACACACACACACAGCACTGCTGTCCTCTGATGATTACCTCCCATCAATCTTAGTTAGCCAGGGTTCCGATGGGAAAGAACCCTCATGAACATCTGATTAAAAATGTAAGTACCTGGTAATATACGCACAGGCCTCAGCCTTGCAGTCAATATTCTATAAGGCTTTCTAGTGCTACTTCCTCCACTAGACCAGGGGTACGGTGTTCACCTTCTAACACTAATGTGAGTCTCATCACAAATGCCAGAATCTGCCTTGAACTGATGAGGTGAGGGGTTAGACAGATAGAGACGTATGGAAGAAGTTGTTTTTATACGAAGATGGGAGAGGATTAAGGGGTGGCACGGGGCAGGTTAGAGGAATCCGCCACACTTACCCTGTTTTAGCACAAACATACACAAATTTACACGCACACACACAGGCAAACATATACACTACACATGTCAGCGGTGCCATGATGCGTCTAATTTGAATTTTTAACTAAAGACGATTCTTCCCCTGGAAATGTTGTCCCATCACACATATCCAACATTCACAGTGGTAACAATTATATATATTTATACACACACACAAACAATGTAACACACTAAATAGTCTAAATGATGTGGTCACCTGACCATCACACCCATTTGAGCTACAGCCAAAAATCTACAATTGAACAATCTTAAAATTACTACACTAGATGGCTCTGTTTTTAGAATGTGTCCACACCTATGCGTGTAAAAAAAATATATTATATTGTGGGAAAAGTTATTTTCTTTCCTGTAATTTTTTTAAAAAAAGGAACACCATATATTCTACATTCATTACACCAGGGGTGTCAAACCAGATCCACAAAGGGCCTAGTGTATGCAGGTTTTCGCTTTTACCTTGTACCTGAATGATTGAATGTCACCAATTGGTTAGGATCTCGCCTCACCTGGCAGTCTACGTCTTAATTGGGCTATAATTGAAAGGAAAGACCAAAAACCAGCATACACTTGGCCCTCCGTGGAACCGGTTTGACACCTGTGCATTACACATAATGTTACATATATCAACCCTTTTTTCATTTCAATCTTGATGATTACCACTTACAGCTCATGGAAATAAAAAATCCAGTATCTCAAAATTTTTGAATAAAGAATTTATAATACAGAAATAGGGACCTTGAGAAGCACGCTAATCAGCTAATTAACTCAAAACACCTGCAAAGGTTTCCTGAGCATTTAAATCTCTCAGTCTGGTTCAGTACACACAACCACAATCATGGGGAAGACTGCTGACTTGACAGTTGACCAGATGCTCATTGACACCCTCCACGAGGGTAAGACACAGAAGGTCAATGTTAGAAAGGGCTGGCTGTTCACAGAGTGTGGTTTCAAAACACTACATCTTTGCAGGGCCGTACCATACCAGAAATATCACTGTTTGGATTGTGTTTCCATCTACCCCAGCTCGCTTGAAACCAAGCCCGGTTGAGCTATATCAGAGGAGAAAAATACCTAGTACTCGCCCACGACAAAACAGGCTGGTGGGTGGGGTTACAAAGTGAGAAATTTAATAGCCAATGTTCGTTCAATTCTTTCCTTACACTGACACATTTCACTTTCTTTCTAAATATATTTTCCCTCATATGCACTTATACAAATTGCAATGTGGCAATCATAGCTTTATAAGTGGGTCTCTGAAAAAGGAAGTAGCCTACCCTTCTCACCAGCCTAGTTCTACACAGATCCCTTTTTAAACTGAAATACTTGTGTGAATCAGACTTACAAGTTGCCTGATATTGTTCTTCTACTAATAGTTTTATTTATATTTTCAGTAAATATTTGAGCCATAGAATTGATCTATATGCAACGCATTCTCATGGGGATATGTGGGTAATGGAAATTTCACCGCATTGTGTTGACAGACGTACAATATAGCCATTCAAATGTGAGCTTTCGTACATACTGAATCACCGTTCTACCGGAAAATTTCCAAGAATAGACCAATCGGTTACAATTTAAACTGATTGGGGAACATTTAGTTCAGCCATAACATGCTCGGTTAGCGAGGTTAAGGTCAGGTGAGGTTAAGGTTAGGGTAAAGTAAACTTACTTTTCTTACGTTTCATAACTGCATGAGGATTTACATTTCCCTGACTCCGGAAAAGTACACGTGTAAGAATGTTTTGTTTTGTAAGATTTTCTTTGTATCGCCATGAGAACGGCCTGCCATACGGCATTGTACAGTATTCCGAATTCTCTCTCCTGTCATTCACAAAAGCTTGAAGTCCGCAAACCATTCTCCAATCTCACGGTAGTGGAAACATATTCAAGGCCAGCCTCTTCCAGTACGTACCAGCGTAGCGCAGCACAGTGGCCAACGGAAAAAGGCCGTAAGGGGCCTAGCCCAAACCCCAAAAAACTGCCCCATACCATTATCTCTCCTACGCCATTAGTAGGGGTGTCCACATACTTTTGCATATATATTGTAGGGTATCTCTAACAGCTGTAACTGTCAAAACTCAGACTCTTCCCTAACTGTTAGGGGGTTGACTCTGGCAGTCCTAACCCTGACTCAGGGTTTCATGACCCAGACAGTCATGTCTGCCTGTTTTAACTCTGTCATAACTGTCAGACCCTGAACATCGTACCTCAGATCCATAACTCTGACTGTCATACTGCTGACTCTGGTCATCATAAATCAGATCCATAGGCATGTCAGTTATAACCCTGACTTTGAGTGTCATACCTCTTGACACTTTCCTAAACCAAGTACATTTCTCTGGTTGTCCATGATGGAGGTTTGACTGTCCTAGCAGCCCCACCAACCCCAATGACCCAGTCAGGCATTACCCAGAAACAGCTCTGACATACAACACACAGTGACATGCTCGGTGTGCTGCGAACACATTTAAGTCCCACACTGGTCTGCGGGGCCTGTGCGTGTCTATGTGTGAGGGACAAAGTGTGTGTGTGGTTGTGTGTTTCCGGATTTCTCAACGGATTTTCTGTTCCATGATTCCATTGCTTGCTCATCGTCCACTTCATGACACCCAGCATCTTATTCAATTTTGTTGGGCTGTCTAGAGCCCAACCATGTTCTGTACAGATGACAGATGGTCCTTGGATCAACTCCTGCAAGAATCACATAATAATCTACACCAAGGCAGCCCAACCCTTTTCCTGGAGATCTACTGTTGTCTCCAACTCTGATATTGCACACCTGATTCGAATAACTAGCGGGAGGAAAAGCTAAATCCGGTTAGTCTCAAACAGGGTTGGAGAGGAAAACTTTAGGACACTAGAACAGGGCGTCTCTCATCTACACTTATACCTTGGACACCTTGTTGAAAAAATGTTGTTCTCAATCAATCAAGAACCCCTCGGAAATATGTCATTTCATTTCCAATGGGCCAGAACTATCAAGTAGAACCCTCCGTAATTCTTTGTCGCACAACTCCGACTGTCCTTAAGCTTCCAGTTCAAACTCGATCAAGTGATGAGACACAGACCTCATCTGGATCCAATCATCTACTGTCTACAACTAGCGCTAATCCATGAACGTTCTCACACAAAAATGCATGCACGCATGAACGCAAAACACAAACGCCGTCCCCCTTTCCATTCCGCCACCGACAGCACTTCTCGTCCTTCCGTTTTCCCTTCTTCAATTTCCTTCCATTCAGAAGAGTGATGATACTTTACTGTAGCAAAGACCTCAGGAGGCCCCCTCCCGCCCCACTCCACCCTCCACCCCTCCACCTTTCCATTCATCACCGTGGACAACGTGCCAGACCTGCATCTCCACCGTTCTCTCTTCTTCTGCTGGGTCTTTGTGATAATAACAATAACAGAGTAGTGGTGCAGAGGGCTTTCCGTTGGACACGCGCCAACCAGCCGGCCTGGCGCAGCACCAGGCACCTCTCAAATGCCCCATTCACACCACAGAGTCAGCCTAACCCATTAGATCCACACAAAAGGCACCAACTGTACAGCACTGTGTTGGCTCAGATAGTTTCTTCTTAGAAACACAGTTCTACCCTAGTGGCTGTGTCTGGTCAAGGCCCGTTCAAATCGCGTGGCTTGGCTCAGTAATAGGCACTATGGCTTAACCCTTTACCGTGGGTTTGTCCGTGAAGCTAGCTAGCTCACTGCCAAAACTCAACTCTGGATCCTCTCAGTAAGATCTCCTAGGGGCCGGAACATCACAGTAAGGTTCTAAGTCTCCTAACAATCAATGTGTTCAGCAGCTGGCGACTGGGACTGGGGACATTACCACATTCCCTGCCTTTCTCTCTTCTCTCTCTTCATCTCTCTACCTCCCTCCCTCTCTCACTTGCTCTCTCAACCCCAGTGGATTATTTTACAGAATTGGATCGCGTCTGCTATTCCATAGCACAAAATATATTGTCTAGGCTCCATTTATGTCTGTTTTAGATAACGGGATGTTGGTCGACATGCACGCCTCAGCCTCTATTCTAGAGTCTTTGGATACAGTCTAACCCGAAGCTGTCGGCTTTATCACAGGTGACAAGTGTAATAGTCATCACAGGTGACAAGTGTAATAGTCATCACAGGTGACAAGTGTAATAGTCATCACAGGTGACAAGTGTAATAGTCATCACAGGTGACAAGTGTAATAGTCATCACATGTGACAAGTGTAATAGTCATCACAGGTGACAAGTGTAATAGTCATCACAGTTTAGTGGATCAGAAGGTCAGCTGGTCCAAACTTCTCAAATTACCCCTTTACTCCCTGTTAGTTCATAAAGCTCGATTGCACAGTCTATCTGCATACCTTACTGTTCAAGTCAAATAACTTAAGGCAACAAACACATTTGCGGGAACTATTAAGGTCACAATAGTCTTTACCAGTGTAGGTACATCTGCTATCAGTTTAAATGCACTTTGGGAATAGCTTGCTGTCTTGATTTCATTGTGCCACTAGGATATTAAGCCCCTTTTGTAAGGTGTTTTATATTTCTGTTTTATATTGCTATTTTCCTTTGTTTTTGTTCTATTGATAGACTGTGGTAAACAGGTCTCAGTCTGACTTTCCTTTTAAAATCAATGTTACCCTTAACTGGTATTCTTTCCATTTTATGCATTTATTAATGTCTCCATGTACACCATTCTTTTAATAAATAATAATTAGACATAGTTCATTAATAAAATTATTAATAAAAAGGTAGCATTTGAAAGAATTTACTTTATAAATGGCATATACACCAGAATTAATGTGCTTATAGCCTTTGCAACTAGTTTTAAGTTGTTATTTGGTTTATGTAATCAGTTAGAAAGCATTACTTAATTATGAGTACTGAATTTAGCTATACAAGAATATAAATATTTCAAATTAAAATGAAAATTCTAATCATTAATATATATGTTTATAAATATCATTGTCAGAACTTAAAAATAATTGATGATTAATAAGCCACTTAATAGACACATTTTATTGAACAAGGCTCCATAAAGAGTAAAGAATCTCAGACAAAGAAGACCTTATGCATCGACAGGTTCGAGTGACAGTTCTGCCAACAGTTCTGACTACCTTGACTTTTGCGAACAATATGTCACACACTTTGGTGAACTTTCTCTCCCTGATGCTACATTACAAAATGGCTACCATCAGCCTGATCTCTTAGAAATCTGAGAAACTGCCACGGATTATGACCATCAGAATCTGTGGCAGTTTCACGGAAAAGTCCACGATTGGCGCACAGTGAGACCTTGCTGTTAACTCGATGTAAGCCTTTCTCAAACCCCTAACCTAACCTTAACCACTCAGAAACCTTGCTGTTATTTCGATTTAAGACTTTCCCAAACCCCTAACCTAACCTTAACCACTCAGAAACCTTGCTGTTAATTCGATTTAAGCCTTTCCCAACCCCCTAACCTAACCTTAACCACTTAAAATCCTTGCTGTTAACTCGATGTAACTTGTATTTAGGGAGTAAAAAAATGATAAAAAAGCACGTTTGCAACACGTCTGCATCGCGTTGGAATAGAAAACAGAAAACATGTAAAGTGTCCGCCTGGATTCCAACTTGCAATCTTTGGTATGTTAGTCGCATGTTTTTACGCCCGTCCACCATGCCGAACCTGGCAACCCGCAAAATCTACGCTATTTACATATTTACATCATCATGCGATTCTGTGAAACTGCCACGGATCCTTCACTTCTAAATCTGTGGCAGTTTCAAGGAATTTTCTGACATTCCGTGGAACTGCCACAGACTTTGAAGTTAAGTGTCCGTGGGAGTATCACGGATTTCTAAGAGATCACGTTGCAGCCTACCATAGAAGTGAAAGAAACTCAGTTCCACAACTCAGAAAATTTCAATCTAACGGCGGTAAGATAATCATTCTGCTTAGATTGTGCTTATAACATAAACAATATACTACACATCCAGACTAAAATGGGGGGCCTAAAAATAGTTTTGCAATCACGAAAGTTGCGTAATGTAGCTTTAATTATTGTTCATCAGCTTGCAAATATGGAGTTCGGAGCCCTTGTTTTGGCCAGGTGAATTGGAAGCATGTCTAGCCCTTCATATATCTAGAACTGGAGGACAATTTTAAACATTGAATACTGGAGCCTTCATACTATGCTTCTCAAGGATATGTACAATAGGATAGCTAGCTAGCAGTAGATAAGTGCTCACTGTACCTCTGGATGCATGCAATTTCATTCATTTTCTAACATGACAGTTTGAGATATTCTCACCCTAATGCTAGCTGTTGTTCAATAGCAAGGAACAAATTCATAGGGTAAAAGTAGAGTCCATAGACACCAAACACGTGACTTTGTTGATGAGAAATGTGTTTTGCCTAGCCTGCAGAGGTTTCAATACAATTCACTTTTTTCAGCAATGGTACTTCATGCAACTAGGGGTTTCGATAAGTAAATGTCTGATAAGTAATAATTAGCTGGATTTAAAAACATGCTAGTTGCCGCAATGTAGAGAAGCATGCGAGTTATTGGCTCATATACAGTAGATCTCTGAGATTCAGTAGAGAAATCTGTGAGTTTTATTCTTTATGAGGCACCAATTGTAATATATTTAGATAGCATGATGAGCAAAGATAAGAGAAGAGGTATTGCACTGGAAGTGGAGTGGGATTTGACTGCGTGAAGTGTTGGAACTTTTCCAGAGTATTCCAGAGGCTGAAGCTTAGACTGCTAGGCCAACCCAGACCTCAAATTGGGACGTTTTAAAGCTAAGTTCCTGCAAATCATTTTTTTTCATTTTTCTCCCCTCCCAATTGGTCTTGTCCAATTTCCACTGATCCTGCCTTGTTGGCAGCTCTGCAACTACTCGGACAGGTGCGGCCTAATGAGGGGCGCTCACATGTTTGATCCAAGTTCCTGCAATTCTATCAAATGTTTTAACTCACATTACATTAGTCTACGGAAGAATAATCATCGTTAATTACTAAATCACTATACAAATCATTATTAATACTTTTAGATGTGTTCAAACAAATAAAAAATAAATCTGCTAAGCAGAGTTTAATCATTTGCACATGGAACCTCTCTGTATACCTTTCAAGGTGTCGAAAGTCTTGAAATGTACACATCAGATCAGAGCAGAAGAGCACATTAGAGTTCTGCATCGCTGTCTGACAACTGTCGACTGCCTTCTCTGACAACTGTCAACAAAATCTCACAATCTGGCATCAATTGTCAAATGTAATCTCTACATGTGTAGTCAACGTGTGCCTGCTATACATGTACGTATATTATACTGAAGTGAAGGTATGCCTGCTAGCTATAGTTCTATAGATAAAAACAGTTAGGTTTACGTGGCCATTCTAGGTGGTTATGAGTAGCGCCAGGGTAAAGGGGTCAAAGCTGATGATGATTCAGGGGGCCCTGTTAACGAGAGGGCCCTAGAGAGGGACCTGGAATCTAAATAATGATGATATGAGTTATCATATCGGTGGGGTTCTTTTATGGGGCCCAGAACTCCTGGCTACACCCCAGTTACAGTTTGGTATGTTCAAAGAAATTTGTGTTTAGTACTAAAACTGAAGAGTCTATAATTTTCAGGCATTTGCTGATCTGCCCCACAATCCCAAACTGTGGACAATATTGAAAAGCCTTATCTATGGATTATTTGTACAACAATTGTTATGATCCCTATAGAATACCACTAAATACAGAGTATATCTGTCACCCTACAGATTCAACATACCCTCTTTCCAGAACAGAATACATTTTAAAAGCAGACGTACCACTTTGGGAACAATGCACCAGGGCATAACCTCAATATTTTACCTTCTATATATAACAGCTATACAGGGGAAGGTACAACATCTATTTATATATGACTTGTAAACCAGCTGCTATGCTAGGGACAATGGTTAGTTACTACATTTAAATAAACATATAGTTTGGGTCTTGAACGGCTAACTATATCTCAGTTACAAGACTTATCAGGATAATTGTGTGTGTGTGTGTGTGTGTGTGTGTGTGTGTGTGTGTGTGTGTGTGTGTGTGTGTGTGTGTGTGTGTGTGTGTGTGTGTGTGTGTGTGTGTGTGTGTGTGTGTGTGTGTGTGTGTGTGTGTGTGTGTGTGT
>JACXGM010035206.1:0-11748 GCA_016801145.1 Umbra pygmaea | reverse complement strand
AAACACAAATATAATCAATAACATATGTATCAGGTGTGTGCATTTAAACTGGTAGTAACAACCCTAACCGAAACAGAAGAGGGAGCCAGACTCACTAATTTCTCCTAACCATAAATAACACACAAGGAATCAATAAGGAAGGAGTGTCATTAGAAACAAAACATAAACCTAAAAACACCACCAAACAAAACAGGACCCAATATCAAACCCCCCCAATGTCCTCCCAGGGCGTACCGTTACAGCAGGTCTGCCGACAGATCTTGGCTGCTCCCTATTGCTCAGTATCTAGCCTGCTCAATGCATCAACGTGAGAGCTAACAAACTAATTGACTATACACTAATTGCAATTTAAAATGCCCCAAGTGTATAAAAATGACCTGTAATTGCCATGTTAACCTGTATGTCACCATGTGTGTCTGTAACAAGACCAAAAATTCAAGGGTATGTAAACTTTTGATCAGGGCCATTTGGGTGATTTCTGTTATTAGTATGGTTTACAAAGGAGCCAAACCACTATGTGATACAACTGTACATCTCCCAAATTGTAATTTGTGTTAAACATTTTGAAAACATTAATTTTGTTATATGCCAACATATTTAGGGTGTTTTTACGTTTCAGCTGTACCTTTTTATTAATAGGTTATATTTGTACTTCTATTACGTTCCCCCTGCACATTTTGTTTAGCGGATTCATGTGAGAACATTCCACACATTCCATACATTCCGTACCGTTCAAAATTATATTGCAACATTTACATTTAAGGTTAGGTATGAGAATACTAACGGTTAGGTTAGGCATGAGGTTACTGTAAAGGTTTGGTCGCCTGTCTGCATCACGCAGCAATGTAGAACAAAACACACACAGTGTCCGTCTGAACTTACATTTGAACTTGTGAACACACATTTGAACCTTTCCCGACCTCCACCCTAGCAAAATCTGTGCTATTTACAGTACATGTTACGTCATGATCTTCATATTTTCATATTTAACGTCCCTACGAATGTAATTGACCCTCTCATAACTTCATATTTTACATATTTCGGTTTTACAAAATAGTTCCCTCAGAACGTTTTTCATGTGATTTTGGGCTTCAGATGATCCTTACACTACAGTCAGATTTGTTGCATGAACAGTCATACTGTCAAAAGCAATTTGAGAGATTTCACAATTTCTACCAGGGTATGCAAACTTATGAGCACAACTTTATATGGACTTCTGCCTTCCATCAGGCCATTAGTTCCATCACCTTTTTTCAATAGCCTCATCAGTTCTGGTATATAGCCCTCCACTTAATTTCCTTTGGTGTCATTCATTGTTGCTAGTCATGTGACATGTTATCAGATTTTTTTGCTGAAATTTGCTTTGTTTGTTGTTTTCCCATTTTAGGTATTCTATCATGCAAATGTGTGTATGCTTCGGCCTCATTTTCAACTTCAGCTTACTATGACAAGTGTATTATTTGCATTTCATTTTTTGGATTGCATTTCATCTCTTGACATGGATATACATTTTTCAGATATTTTTATTAAGGAATTTCAACAATATAATGTAAAAACTCAACACACGAAACACTGCACATCTAACCCCCCATACACCCCTTCACAACATAAAAAGATCTCTCCCACCAAATCCCCACCTGCCTTACACCATCTCTCTTACCATACACAACATACACTTAAAGAATAATGCAAAGAAATGAAAAGAATACAAGAAATAACAAACACCCACAAACATACCAGGACAAAAACAGATAAATTCATAAACGAAAAGTTTAAGTTAGCAAGTAAAATTTATTTATAGAGCACTTTTCACACATATAAAATCACAAAATGCTTTACATAAAAAATACAATAAAATACATTTTACAAAATCACAAATTGAAAGATAAACACAGAGACTGAAGCACTCATTGAAAGGCCTGTTTAAAAAAGTAAGCCTTCAATTGTTTTTTAAGAGTCTACAGAGACAGCAGACCGTAGCGGAGGAGGTAGATCATTGCATAGTCTCGGTGGTACCGACACAAAAGACTGGTCCCCACAAGTTTTAAATCGGGAATGAGGGATGGTTAACAGATTAAGCATATTTAAGGGGTGTGCAAATGAATGTGGTTGCAATAGGCCTGGGCATCGTTCAAAATCTTTTGATCCGGTGCCAATTTTGATACCTCAGTTTCGATACCGGTTCCTGAACGATAACTTTTCAATACAATATGTTTTAAAATCCATTTCAACATTGACAAAATACAGTAAACCCCAAACTTTTATTTTCCACCTTAATTATGAATCAGTAAAGCACAAAACATAACAATATAACGGTTTCATTCTTTTTACTGACAATAACATTAAAAAACATCCAGGCTAAAAGAGGCTATGATGACAATCTACCTTTAAAAAATAAAACTCCCTTTATATCGATTTCTCACCTCCACCATTAGGCCTCCACTGTCTAAAAAGTTAGCAAACCTTTAACAATAACCCCTGTGACTAATCCGTAGCACAGATCTGATCTTTCCTTGGACATTTTTGCTCTTGCTGCCAGTGTGAAAGGATTTAAACCTTCTGGTACAGTATGGTCTTCCTATTCCTAAAATCACGGTGGACCAGCACAGAGGCTAATGTGAAGGGGGAGATAGACAGAGCTAACTACAGCAACCTACTAGCAGCACAAGCTAACATACATAGAGTAGTCAACGTTACGGAGAAAATAATTGAGTTTCAATTGTCAATCAAAGTAAGGAATGAGCGCAACAATGGCAGTAGTAAACCTGTGTTCGGTTTAAGTAGTGAAATTACACTAACTGTCAAGTATTTCTAAAACGTGTAACCCTAATGTTACGTTGGAAAAACAAAGATGTTGCCTGGTCAAAGAGTAACGTTAAACGGTATATGACTGTGATTATCTTCAGAAATCATCCACATGTTGGTGGTGTCTCTTTCACATGATGTGTTTTAAGTTGCGTTAGACAGCCAATCGCAGGCGACTTTAGGTCCTTACACGCAAGTATGCTAAATGATTATTGGCTCACAGACGCTTTTGGACCCGAACTTGGCACCGAAAGAATAATTTTTTTCAGTTATTTCAGTCGGTGCCATGAAAGTATCGACGCCCGGTGCCCAGCCCTAGGTTGCAATAGGTCAGCCTGAATTTTATATTTGACAGGTAGCCAGTGAAGGGACTGTAGAACAGGGGTAATGTGAGAGTCTAGATGACCTAGTTTGTAGCCTTGCAGCAGCGTTTTGGATGGACTGGAGGCGATGTAGAGCAGACATACTGATTGCAGAGAATAATCGAGCTACATTAGTCAATATGGGAAGAGATGAAAAGAGATGAAAGCATGTATAAGCATTTCATGTTCAGCCGTAGAGACTACAGATCTCAGTTTGCTAATATTCTGCAGATGGAAAAAACAAGTTCTGGCCAGCTGCTTTACATGTATGTCAAACAGAGTCAATTTATCGAATATCAAATTTTGCAATTTGGGCCGAACGGCAGCAGCAAGTGTCCAAATACCTTGAATGACTGTGGGGGCTACTTTTTCTGGAGCAACAATCAGAACATCTGTCTTATCAGTGTTGAGCTGTAAGGAATGTAACCAGCTAACCAGTCTCATAGCATGGATAAAGTCAGGAAGAAGCTTAGACAACCTAGAGGCCACTGGGTTTAAATGAAAAATGAAGCTGGATGTCATCTGCGTATAGCTGGTAAGTGATAATGTAACTGTTTGTAATCTGTCCCAAGGGCAGTAAATATAAGTAAAAAATCAGCGGCCCTAGTACAGAGCCCTGTGGAACCCCGCAGGATAGTGGAGCAGAATCTGACATATTATCTCCTAATAGATGGTAAAGCTTTTATTGGCAAGATATAATGAAAACTAGTTTAGAGCTGTCCCTGATATACCCACCCAATCACTTAACCTTTTAATCATGATGTGATGATTGACGGTATTGAATGCCGAGCTGAGATCAAGAAGCATGAACACTGGAAAAATTGCCTACATCAGAGGACATCAAAATATAATTGAAAACCCTCAGAAGAGCAGTTTGTGTAGAGTGCTGTTTCCGAAACCCTGACTGAAATTGATCCATAATGTTATATCTCTCCAACACAACTGTTAGTTGGTTGGCCATGATCTTCTTTAAAAATTTCTACAAGAAAGGTAGCTTAGATATAGGTCTATAATTGGGTGAAACAGGATCTAGGTTGGTTTTCTTTAAAATGTGCTGGATAGTGACATGCTTAAAATAGGAGGGTACAGATCCTGTCAACAATGAGGTGTTTACAATCACTAAACCAGCATGGCCAATTTGTAATTTATGACTCTCAGTATCTATGTAATATGGTTTCAAAACTGAAAGCCTCAACTTCTAGAGTTGATCCGATACCATCTTGTCTTTTTAAATCATCTTTTGAATCCCTCTCTCCTGTTGTTTTGAGAATTATCAATAACTCTATGTGCATTGTTGTGCCAGCAGCACCTAAAATTGCTGCTGTCAACCAAAAACTAACAACATGGACTTTCATAATCTGAATAATTTTGGTCCCATCTCTAATCTTCCATTCCCCGCCAAAGTTTTAGAACAAACAGTGGCTTCGCAACTGCTTTCTCATCTTTCCTCTAATCATCTTTTTGAGCCACTTCAGTCTGGATTTTGTAAACTCCACAGTACTGAAACAGCGCTAGTCAAAGTCACTATGATTTGAAAAATGATTTGTTAATGGCTTCTGATTCTGGCCATCTATCTATACATTTTCTTCTTGATCTTAGTGCCGCTTTTGACACTGTAGATCATTTTATTTTAATCACCCGCATGGTGACTATCTTTGGAGTTTCTGATTCTGCATTAAAGTCCTGCCTCTCTGAATGCAAGCAGTTTGTTGTGAGGTTGCTGTGGTGCACTCTGGTGTTCCTTAGGGATCAATTTTGGGCTGTTTACTTTTTAGAATTTACATATTTCCATTTCGCCAACTTTTAAGAACACTTGGTCTTAACTTTAACTTTTATGCCGAAGACACTCAAATCTACATACATTCAAAACCTGACGGCAATATGCTTTCTCAATGTTTTACTGAGATTAACGGTGAATCCCATTTCTCTGTCTTACCCCTTCCCCTACCCCTTCGTCTTACCCCTAGCCCTTGTCCCTTGAAACCGAGTGGTAAGGGATAGGGATGAAAACATACCCCTATGAAATTAGACACCACTTGGTTACAGTTACGTTATTATACATCGTTGCTAGCTGGCTGCTACTTCACCAGAGGCGACAAGAGTTGATTACAAACTTTCAAGATATCAATCCGCTGCTAATGGAATTTAGTTAAAACTGTAGACATGCATGGAGTCCAATCAAGGCTAGTCAGAGAAATGCGGGACTGTTGTGCAAATCAGCAATGTAACAAAACTAGCGAGAAATCAGAAACGTCTGATATATCCAATTCCGCCGAATGACATTTGAGCGGCGTCCGTTGGTGACGCCCCTTTGGAAATGGGCTGTGAATGAACCTTGCCCACTCTCAGTCAGAACATGTCTTGTCGTAATCCACAACATAATGACGTCACATATTTTCCAAACCAGGCCTCAGCCCCCCCGCATGAAACAGCTTCCAGCGTGCCTGCTTACCATTCACCCCAAAAGAAGCTATGCCAATGGGCGCTTCTTGATTTTTGGACCACCAGGCACGTCGGAAATGCCACGATCAGGATGCAAACACTGGTTACTGTGACTCAGTTGTGTTGTAAAGACAGTGACGTAACCCACTGAGGCGGTCACCACTGAATATTATATTTTGTACACTGCTCTGATGTCCCTAAACAAAGCACCATTGAGACTTGTGTGATGCTTCCTACCCCTGCATTGATTCGACTCTATAAAGAGCATGGTTTCATGAAAAGTTTCCACAGTCATGTTCCTTCTGAACCTGTACACTTCTGCTTCATAAGTCCACCATGTTCGTGCAATGTGCTGGGTGTGAGCTCCTGTTCCAGGATGCAGAAAGAAATGGCTGTGGTCAACCTGGTAATGTATGTGACCTTCCTGTTTCAAAGAAGTATATGCTGACTAGGAGTGACTGACAATATTTGTACCGGACCACACATGCTTCTGAATTACGTGAACCAATCTTCCAGCAGGTCATCTTTAAACCACCTTTAGGACTGGTCTTCTTTCTGTCCCTTGCACTTCAAGCAATCCAAACCTCCATGACGTAACACTACTTACATGTGTGTTTTTAAGCCATGCCCTTATACCACCTGCTATGTATATTATTTACAACCAAAAGCAATGCACTGGGGTGTGCTGAGGGGTCAAAGATCAGGTTTAACAGAGAGAAAGAGTGAAATCAACTTCCAGACAATCCCTACACAACATATAATAGTATAATCCTAGTATTCCTACATAGTAGGATAATAATAATATGTTAATTCATATTGTGTGACAAACCCTGTTTAATATTCTTGTAGTTACATAGGTAAGATTACTTATCTAAGTAATTCACTGACAAGGCAAGGCCAAAGCAAAATTTTTGGTAGTTGAAATTTCCCACTTTATAGTATTAACGCATTGTCTTTTTCCAGATTGGACTTTTTGAAATTAACCAGATGCTTCCTGCGTTGTTTTCTTCAACAGTGTACACATTTTGTGAACTATTAAGACAAGGTACACAGATTAAATTATCTAGAGCAGGGTTCATCAACTCCGGTCCTGGAGGGCCAAAACACTTCTGATTTTTGTTCTCTCTTTCTAATAAAGGACTGGTTTATACCTGAGAAAGCAGGTGATTGCAATTAACTACTAGGTAAAATAAAGAATCCTCAAGTAAATTTGTCATATCAAGTAAAGACACCAACAAACATTGACTGTGAATTTCTCAGGTGTAACACTACCCACAGGTCCATTTCCTGAGGAGAACTTGATATTTCTTTTGCATTATCCAGCAGGAGGTTTGTAGATGGGTACACCATCCGTACCAAGATGGATGCGGACTGACACAGTGCGGGTGTAATAGGAAAGGGTGGACTGAGCTGCTACCTTGTGTTATCCTTTATTTTTTTTCATACATTCCAATACTTCTGAACTTGCTGGACCCATGTGTTCCGCAACCTTTGAATTTACAAATTAACCACTGGAGTTGCGGATAAGGCAGAAGCAATTGTGAAGTTGAATGACATGTTTTAATATAGACTAAACAAAACAAGAAAACCACAATCACCATTAAATATTTTGTTTTTCAATCAAACTCATGCATGGTATTGTGTCTCCGTGTTCTTTGAATCACTGAAATCAGCCTCAGACACCTGTGATAATTAGTTTGCCAGGTGAGGCCAATTAAAAAAAAATACAAAAGGATGTTACACATTATTATGCAGGCCACAGGTTCCAAGCAATATGGGAAAAAAGGATCTCTCTGCTGTAGAAATGTGTCAAATAGTGCAATGCCTTGAATATTTCACTAAAACTTAAGCGTGATCATCGTACTGTGAAGAGATTTGTGGCTGATTCAGAGCACAGACGGGTTTGTGCAGATAAAGGCATAATGAGGAAGGTTACTGCCGGACAAATTCATCAGATTAAGAGAGCAGCTTCTAAAATGCCATTCCAAAGCTACAAACAGGTATTTGAAGCTGCTGATGCCTCTGGAGTCCCAGGAACCTCAAGGTGTAGGATCCTCCAGAGGCTTGCAGTTAACATAGCATAAACCTACTATTCAGCCACCCCTAACCAATGCTCACAAGCAGAAACGGTTGCAGTGGGCCCAGAAATACATGAAGACTAATTTTCAAAGTCTTGTTTAATGCTGAGTGCCATGCAACCCTGGATGGTCTAGATGGATGAAGTAGTGGATGGTTGCTGGATGGCCACCATGTCCCAATAAGGCTGCGACGTCAGCAAGGAGGTGGTGGAGTCATGTTTTGGGCCGGATTCATGGGGACAGAGTTGGTAGGCCCATTTAAGGTCCCTGAGGTTGTGAAAATGACCCTGGCAAAGTGTATAGAGTTTCTGGCTGACCACTTTCTTCCATGGTACAAAAAGAAGAACAGTGCCTTCTGTAGCAAAATCATCTTCATGCATGACATGCTGCAAATTATACCTCTGTGTCATAGATGAGAGAAACTCATGGTGTGGCCCCCATCCTCCCCTGACCTCAACCATAATGAGAACCTTTGGAGCATCCTCAAGCAATTTTTTAGGAAAATCAGTGTAAAATATAATTTGGATAATAATTTGGAATGTCGTATAGAGAGAGGTGGAAGAAGATATACACCTATAAGGGTTATGATGAATGGGTGTGTATGGTTAATGAGGTCAATGATAAAGTGTCCAGGGTGGCACCCATGTTACATAAAGCGTGACAGTTTGTTTATTCATTTTTCTATTTCGCTGAATTTATATCAGGTTTTCTCCACTTCCAATTTTTGTATGGCCAACTTCAAATTAAGCCATAAATAAATGTATACTTGTGAAAATTACCAGGTTTGGCTCACTGGGATTTTAGTGTCCATCCGCACTGTCTCAACACAATAATGATACAATTTAGTGTTGATATTGAAACCAATATCACATAAAACAAGTCTCTTGTAATGAGTACATTGCTTTGGATTCCATACAGAGTGATTAATAGTACTTTCAGCTATGTTTAAAATAAGTGTACAATATCAGACTTTTTGATTTGTGCAATAAGGTGATTCTCATACATTTGTTTGCGACAAGCTACTCACATTGATATGTAAAAGGTGCACACCTTCTGCCACATTCAGACCAGTTATCTGCACTCAGATTCCTATTTTTTCAGCTTGACACAAAGTGTGGAAGATCGCCTCACTGAGATCACATATTCACAGACGAAAGCTGCTGACTAAATTGATTTGTCCTTTGTCTGATCTTCTGCTATTTCTTCAGCCTTTTCCAACCCCATGTGGCGTTGGGCCTCCGCCTTGGACAGTGGAGCGATGACCCCCTCCTGGCATCTGCCACTGTTGATGGGCTGCCTGGTGACTTTGTAAAATGTCGCTGCTAGCCTTTTTCTCACTTCCATTTCCTCACTTCCTCTGTTGTCTTATAGTAACCTGGTCCCCAGGCTAGTGCGCACAGTGCATATGAGCCTGGAACACATTTCACTTAAAGTTAGTGTCGAGGGAGGAACTTTTTCATCTTTGTTTAAATTTACTTAATAATACGGCAGAGCTTACCTCCGAATCTAAATCCAACAGCCATACAGAGGACTGTAAAAAGGTGCACATATGCTGTGGGCATTATGTGAAATAAAGAGGGAGGGCAGTTATCCCAGGGGCAAATTACCCCAACTTAGCCTATTAATAATCTTAGAAGAAGCACTACTATGTGTCACTTCCTCTGTGAGCAAATGTCCTTTACTTAAGAAACCACTATTGTGATGCAATATACAGAAAAAGGCATACCTGAAAAACACAACATTGCCTGGCTCCAGGAGATTAGATGTTTTTATGTCCATACAACTGTTATTTATAGGTACTTTACCAACCAAGTTTGATAAAAACATATTCTCATTTGAACCAACAACCTGGAGAGGAGTAGGGCGAGGATAGGGAATGAATGAGCCAATTGAAAGCTGTGGATACGGTTGCCATTATGGTCAACACCCCAACTCTTACAATAAGTGCCATGGGGTCTTTAGTGATCACAAAGCATCAGGACATTGGTTTAATGTCCAATCCAAAAGATTACACAGGTTAAATGCCCTCCAACACCACTTCCAGCAGTGTTTGGACTCCCATCAATGGACCGACCAGCACTGATACTGCTTAGCATCAAAGGCAAACCAGCAGTGGGATAAAGTGCACATATGTTGCTGGCAACTTGCCGCTTAATTAGATTACTTTGGGAAATGAACCAAAGAAATAATCAAAATGAATTATTGACATTTGTTTTTAAACAATATAGATTCTTTATACTCCAAGCTTTAATAGCTATCGAACTAAATGTTGATAAAAAACACATTTCCAAAATTATAGTTTCTGTTTGGAAGTGTTTATAATAATAACTTTAACTTCACTTTACGAATAAAAACTCCCAGAATGAACAAGGAAACAAATCAACTAAAGTTTAACTGCAGAAAATCTGAAATGGCATGGAAGTCAAAAATACATGTGCACTTTGAAATCTTAAAAGAACACACTGATTCCTATAATAAGGCAATACAAAGAGCTATTAAAAATAATTTATCTGAATAATGACACTCAAATAATCTTAATGACTTTCTCAACAATTTATAGTGTTTTTGCTGCATTGCACAGCACTACAGGGTCCAGAATGTACTTTTATTCTTACAGCCCTTTCTAAAATTGACTGGCCCGGACTGAATTATTACTGGCCTGAATTATTACTGGCCTGAATTAAATTTGGAAAAAATAGATGAAAATCTGTGTTTCTTTACATTAATTTGGGGTTTATTGGCTGTGTGTGTAACCAAAAAACTACATCCATTAATGTATTTCCCTTCTTCACAACATGGTAGGTGGGTTGTAAAAATTATATTTAGTTAATATTGCCCAGCCCTAAGACAAATGTACAGAGGTAAATGTTGTGAATTCAAACTAAGTGCAGCTGAGTTCACATGTTTTTGGAAGTTCCTAAGAACAAAATTACCAATAACAGAAGTTCATTAGTAACCAGTGATCTATATAATAGAAAATGATTCATTATAGTTATAAACTCCTATTTCCTGGTCATTTAGGTTTTATTTAGAAACTTCCCAAAATGGGTTAACCCAGACGCAATTAGTTGGTAAAGCACAACAATTACTGCAGGACATGTGTCCTATGATTGGGCAATATGAACAAAATATATTGTCAGGATAATTTTACATCTTTTTTCTTTGTGATTTTTCCAGATTTTCTTTCCTTCCCAATTCCATCTCTAATTCTGCTTTGTCGGCAGCTTCGCAACTGCTTGTACAGATCTGTGAGATGACAAGGGGTGTGCACATGGTTCACCCAACACAGAAGCCTTTAGTCGGATCATGCACAAGATGATTACATTCACTGAATATACGTCCATGATTTCATTTACAGGTGCCCAATTTGAGTCGCTGGAGAGCGATAATCTGATCTATCTAACCCAAATCCCAGGCAGCACTATGCCAATTTTGCGCTTCCTCGTGCATAAGGCCTGGGGAAAGTCAGAGAAGTATATTTCTTCAAGAGTCTGGACAACTATGTAATTACAGTACAGGCCTTAGCATCATTACTATAGACCTAGCATCGATTTTACATTGCCTAGCGTCGTCAGTACATGCCAGCTTCGTAAACAAAGGATTTACACCTGCTGTAGTATTACACTTATTTGGTATCAAAACACGCATCCTCCGAATTTCCCCGTCTGATGCCACAAGTCTCTGGCCACGATAATCTTCATTTCCAGAGTCCGGTTGATCTCTTCTGAGTAGATCTTCATCCTCAGAATCCGAATCAGCAGGAACACATGGAGTCCAACTATCATCAGTTATTATAGCTAAGGCCTCTGTAACTGAAAACTTTTTACCAGAACTTGCCATTTTTAGAAATCAATCTTATTATCACATTATTTTTCCAGTAGATGGGGAGCAAGACCTACTGTTTTGTTTAGAGCGCCTATAGGCAGTCAAGTTCAAACCAGTGTGATTAGGTATTATTGACAGTGTATAGACACTTAAACTAATCCAGAAAGTCTATAAGGCATTGAAGTATCTTGCCAAGTGGAAATAGTTGACCAGACACCACGATTTATAATAAAAAT
>JACXGM010035205.1:0-11752 GCA_016801145.1 Umbra pygmaea | reverse complement strand
ATCCGTGAGGATCTCAGATTAGAGCCGCTGCTCCTTTGCGTCGAAAGGAGCCAGTTGAGGTGGTTTGGGCATCTGGTAAGGATGCCCCCTGGGCGCCTCCCTAGGGAGGTGTTCCAGGCACGTCCAGCTGGGAGGAGGCCTCGGGGAAGACCCAGGACTAGGTGGCGAGATTATATCTCCAACCTGGCCTGGGAACGCCCCGGGATCCCCCAGTCGGAGCTGGTTAATGTGGCTCGGGAAAAGGACGTTTGGGGTCCCCTGCTGGAGCTGCTGCCCCCGCGACCCGATCTCGGATAAGCGGACGAAAATGGATAGATGGATAAACAGTATTCTGAATACCACATGAACCAAAACATAAAGTAATGTCAGCCACATACACAAAGACTCTAGGGACAGTTGGGTCTGTAGACAATGTTCTTCCTGGCCTTTTGTTGTTCCTGAATTCACCAGTGCATTCTTTTTTTAAGAATGTACTAAATAGTTGATTTGGCCACACCTAATGTTTTAGTTTTTTCTCTGATGAGTGTGTTCTCAGTTTTCATTTTAATGATGGCTTGCTTCAATAGAAGTGACAGCTTATTGGACCATATACAAATGCAAATGCCACACTTGAAATCAAATCTTCAACATTTCTCTGCTTACTTGTAAATAAACTAATGAGGGAATGACACACACCTGACCATCAACACACACCTTTACATGTAATTTCTCTCAACTAACATGTGAATTACAGATTAGTCTACACTTCCAGCTCTTATTCTTTATGTACTTTATGTACTTTCATAACTTGTTAATTTACACATTTATGGACCAAACTGTAGTTTCAAACTCCAAATCTTCTTGGCTGTATCACAAACACACAAAACAAACTGAAACACATTACTGTAGCACAGTGGAGGCCGGTGACTTACAAAAATTGAGGAGGATGGGAGATTTGTGGATTAGTTGATGACTAAATGTATTTAAAGCGTGTATGATTAGAATCTACTATGGAATGGGTTGTTTGTATTGGGTGTAATAGTATACAAGCAGCATCTTAGATAGGTGGTGTTAGAAAGCTACTCCACTCTGCCAGGGGTGGGTTAAGGAGGGTGGATGACCAGGGATTTCAGTTCAGGAGTCCATGGTGAGGTAAGGAGGGTGGATTAGTGGTTCAACGTGTCAGAGTTTGAGCAGGGTGAAATCACTTTTGAAATCTACAAGACAATCTATTTTAGTAATATGACCCTAGGGTCCTGTGTAGGCGCTAATGGAACCAAGTGTGTATCTCGTAAGTAACCCCACTAATAATGCCGGGAATGTTACCAAATGTTTACAGTAGTACAATTAGGTTCTGTACTCATAAAATGAGGCATTGAAAAGTTTGATGTACACCAGAAGTATGTTTAAATGACACTTGCCAGATGGCCGCTACTCTCGGCTGTTTGGCTATACATGTTGTGTTCTGTGGGTGATCTCGCGGAATTGCGGTAGCAGTATATTTGAAAAACACTTACCTGATGGCTGCTATCGCGAGATCCCGCGGGATAACGCGAGATCACGCACAGAGCACATCATGTTTTTTACAATGGCTATAACGACCATAACATATCACAGCATAATGTGAGGTATGTGCCTAGTAAACAATGACAAAATGTTATTCGCCTCATAGAATACACAATAAGGATTACAATCAAAACTCACAAATGCAATTTTTAGGTTAAAAATACATGTCTTATATCTTTACAAAGCTTAAAAACTCAGGAAATTAGCAAATGTTTCAGTTTTACAATAGCTAAGGCAACAAGATATGTATTAGTCAAAATGTGACATACATAGCCACTAACAAAAGTTTCTAGCTTGTAATCTCAGCTGGCCGTTTTTGCACCTCAAATAAAATGGAATGTTGATTAGAAACATGGCTCACATCCTCATGTTTTAGGTTATGAACACATGTCGTATATGTTTACAAAGCTTAAAAACTCAGGAATCTAGCAAATGTCTCTGTTTTACAATAGCTATCACAACCATAACATTTCATGGTATAATGTGTGCTATGTGCCTATTAAACAATGACATTCTTTTTTCGTCTCATAGAAATTATAATGTGGATTACAATCAAACTCACAAATGCAATTTTTAGGTTATAAATACATCTCTTATATCTTTACAAAGTTTAAAAAACTCAGGGATTTAGCAAATGTCTCTTGTTTTTTGTTAAACCAAAATTATGGCCTGCCTGGGGTGCCCTGAGGTGAGGGTTGGGAACCACTGCCTTACACTAGCAAGGACAGTGTTTGGAATCTCATCATAGTTTTTTGTATCTTCACCTTATGCTTAGGGTTAGTTTCAGGGACAAACCCATCTTCAGTATTACTTCTCTTCAATCCCATATCCTGATCACCATCTGCCAAATATATCTCAACATCTTTCCTGGCTGCCTTCTCTGCTGCTGCTACATTTTCTTCCTGGCTCCTTCTCCCTTTCTCTGCCTTCTTTCCCATCTTTTGCCTTTCCAATGTCCTCACCTGTCTCTTATGCTCTGGCAGATCAGGGTCGCTAATTTGGTGGGGTCTTTAACTTCCAACCTTCTGTTTCTGTCCCCTAATGTAAGCAAGATCTTTCCAAGGAATCTTTCTCTCTGCTGTAGAAACAATTATTGTGGGCTTGGACCTCACAGCCCTTATAGTGTCGCTCCTCACAACTGGTAATCTGACACTTGCTGGTCAAAATATTAAATAATTTCTCTAACTTGACCATGAACCTTTCATTGGCATCAAGTTTCCCCTTCCCAAAAGAGAATTGCACTGCCTTCTTCCAGACCTCCTTGAGCTTGGACAAGATAGTCACCTTTTTATTGATAATAGGTTGCTTAAAAAGAGCATTAGCTTTGCTCCACTGACAAATCAGACCAGGATAGATGTCCCTCACAAGCTGGTCCACTCGGTAGTTCCTCTTGTCATCTTCACATTGCTCCCTCAAGTTAATATGCCATACCTCAGGGTATCTCTCACAGTTGGCAGTACAGACACCAAAAGCTCTCACTGTTTCCCAACATAATTACTCAAATGAGAACTTGAAGTCTGTCTTGTTCTGTCTTGAGCCATTTCTTCCACAAGGAACTATTTTATAAATCAATAAAATTCTCACCCACTCTGTCCCTTCTCTTTAAGAACAAAATGGCGGACTGGCGTCTCCTCCACAAAAGATGCTATTGTTGCTGTTGGTATTTTCTGACTAAATTGGGGCTTAACCTTTGGATACTTTAGAGATTATGCCATGTTATGGCTGGAAAAAATGAACAAACAAAACAACACTGTGTTTCACAACATGTAAAATATCAACACATTATGGCCTGTTGTTAGAAAATTCAACTATCTTTAAACAATAGGTCAGATTCTCAAAAGGTAAAGTGCTAAATGTAGTTAATACCAGAATAGTACCATAAAAAATTATACAAAATGCAACAATATTCAACTGAGGTAGTCCGAGGTAGTCCGTGTTCATTTCACAGAATTCTGTGAGATCACGTTAGATTTTAACACCCCTCTCAATTGAGTTACAAGATATACAGAGTATGGCCCACCCAATTTTTACATCCATTACCTGTTACTGTTTTACTCTACTCTAATACATTTTACATCATATGTAATGATGATGGATAAAGTACAGTACTTTAGCATTTTACTATACATACTATACTAGACAAATATGATTTCATTTAAATAAATAAGCAGTTGTCCATTAAGTTGTCTCCCTTTTTTTTATACTTAGTCCACTGATATGCTATTATAGTACTTGGCACATCTCCATGTATTATACTGCTGTAAGTATTACAAAAGTTGAAATGCTTTCTAAACAATATATTTGATTTATTAAACAGACTCTAACCTAAACCGGACAAAGTTGTGCTTATTTAATTATTGTTTGATCTCTGAAGCAAAAACTCCTCACACAACTAACCTAGTGAAAGATCTGTTAGCACTATCATACTAAACTCTTTGCTACTGTCAAATTCAATGACAGATACTAGATGAGACATCAGTTTAGATTGCAACTTAGATTGTAATTAATTAGTCTCATGACTCAAGGTTACTGTTGTTGTTATCATGTTACCACACAACCAGCAGCCACAAACAGCTTTTTATAAAAGCACAAATGAATGTTGACTAGATTATAAAGGTCAACACATTACTTTAATGATGAATTATTGAGAGGAAAGGAGCCGGTGGAAGTCATCAGCTAGTGTGATTTTGGTTTCTAACTAGAAAAGCATTTCTTTACATGTATTCAAAGAATTACTGTACAATAATCAACCATCAAATTGCTTTGAACTAAAGCTTAATTGAGCGCATAATGAAGTCAATTAACTGATACCTGTTCCACACTGCCATCAAGTGCATTTCTAGTTCACTGAACGGACACACCACACCCTCATTTCATAGCTGGTTGAATAACACACAGCTGACCCACCACATTCTCTCATATCTTTATCCCATAATATGTGCCATGGTAACCATGTCGGTTGGTAATAATGGTTATACTTTAAATAACCTAATCTTGTAAAGCATTTTACACAGTCTTTATAAGCATGACAGATTAGTTTAACAAAGCATGTATATGTGTATATTGTGCTTTATACTTTAAATCAAGCTGCCATTACATAAAAAATATGCACCAAATGTAACATAAACAGTATTCTGAATACCACATGAACCAAAACATAAAGTAATGTCAGCCACATACACAAAGACTCTAGGGACAGTTGGGTCTGTAGTCAATGTTCTTCCTGGCCTTTTGTTGTTCCTGAATTCACCAGTGCATTCTTTTTTTAAGAATGTACTAAATAGTTGATTTGGCCACACCTATTGTTTTAGTTTTTTCTCTGATGAGATTGTTTTCAGTTGTCATCTTAATGATGGCAGTGACAGCTTATTTGACCATATTGACAGCTAATAACATCAAGAGATTCTGAATGCAAATGCCACACTTGAAATCAAATCTACAACATTTATCTGCTTTGCTTGTAAATAAACTAATGAGGGAATGACACACACCTGGCCATGGAACAGCCAAATATTTTGGACCCTTAAGAGCAGACCACGTATAAAAGTGCCGTATATCATAAACTGTTCACCCAATTTACATGTAATTTCTCTCAAATAACATGTGAATTACAAATTATTCTACACTTTCTGCTCATATTCTTTATGTACTTTATGTACTTTCATAACTTGTTAATTTACACATTTATGGACCAAACTGTAGTTTCAAACTTCAAATCTTCTTGGCTGTATCACAAACACACAAAACGATCTAAAACACCTTACTGTAGCACAGTGGGGGCTGGTGATGTACAAAGATTGAGGAGGATGGGAGGTTTGTGGTTTAGTTGTCGACCACATAAACAGAACTCAGGAATTGTGTTCAACTGAAAAATGTGTATCATAGAATCTACTATGGAATGGGTTGTTTGTATTGGGTGTAATAGTATGCAAGCAGCATCTTAGATAGGTGGTGTTAGAAAACAACTCCACTCTGCCATGGGTGAGTTAAGGAGGGTGGATGACCAGGGGGTTCAGTTCAGGAGACCATGGGTGACGTAAGGAGGGTGGATTAGTAGTTCAAGGAGGCAGAGTTTGAGCAGGGTGAAATCCCTTTTTAAATTTCACGAGGCATTCCATTTTAGTGGTACCCACATTTATTTTAGGTAGGCTATGCAGCAAAGGTATGTGTAAAGCAGCGAGTGGCACAACAAATATTAAAGAAGCGGAACTCAACCGGATTAACAGGAGTGCACAATGATTATAACTAAAACTCTTATGCTCTATAGCGGCATAGACGCTGAAGACTACATATACAGAGTGTACCCAGAACTCAAGCTACTAAAACACATATATATCATTGCTGGCATAAATTAACAAAACCATACCTGGACAACAGCAACCACAAGACAAGTACCAATGAACCGCACCATCTCTTGTTCACCTGGGCTTAAATAGGGAAAAGGAAACACCGGCTGCATGTAATGAGCAATCAGAATAAACAAGCCACTATGATACTCCTATTGAAGGAGAATTCCGGGCGATTTCAAAATGTAGCTCTGTTGTTTGGATATCTGGAGTGCTGTCAATAGCGAGAATAACTCAAAAAATCTGTATTGCCAAAATCGTGTTATCCCCATGCTCCAGACAGAATTACAGACAGTTACGCATATACGGGGCAAGTTTAAAAGGTGCTTTTAGCCTCTAAACATGTTTGAAGTGTCATTTCTAGTGCATATAGCCATGTGCAGTGATTCCTTATAGTGAACTCCACGAATCTTACAAATCAACCAGTGTACATACCTGTGTTGATTTCCCGTTTTCCAGTGAAGTCCACACTAGTCGATTGTTGAAGTCATACAATCTAATATTCCCAAACTTATTTTTCAAACGAAAAAACGATTTTCCATCGTTGTCCAGCATAGTAATGTTACTGTTGTGCATCTCCAATCTAGTCCATCAGAATTCTGTAAAGCTAAGGTGTGTTGTATATGTGTAATAGAGTCCTTATTAAAAAACACATTACTCATTTCCTGCCTTGGTCTACCTACAACATTGTGACTGTTGGGAAGTAGATTCTATATAATCATGTTTAAATACAGTTTGAACAGTTTAGAATGGTATTACTATTAGAGAGAGTTGTACAGCTATGGTTGGGGCCTGTTGTAGGATTCTAAGACATGGGAGAAGATTCAGGGTCAAGCCAGATAAGACTTTCCTTTAGGAGAGTAGACAAGGAAGCAAGGCCAAGAGTGACTTAGGACAGAGAGAGAGCCCTTATAGTTCTTATATTATAACATCAACATAAGCAGTAGCTTATGTTTTAGGACTTATAGCTTATAACTCTGTTATATATTAGACTGCTTATAACTATAATATCTATTGTAGGTTAGACTGTAATTTCATCACAGGTCTAATACATGTAGATGCCATTCAGACTAATAGAACAGGACATTTTACTGACAGGACATTAGACAGATAAGGGTTACTGAGTTATTTGATAAACAACTAGCAAGGCCAATTGATTAGATGCTAAGACAGAAGTTAAGGTGACCAGCACATGTGCACACATGAGACAGTCACAAGTCTGAAGAGATTCTTCTAGGAGGTGTGCGAACAACAATGCTAAGGCTACATAACCCAGTTCCATATGATCATTCGGGGCATTTTTTCACACCACGTCTTGATTTCCTTGTTATGAGATGACCCTGTTTCCATAAAGAGAAGTACTTTATTAAACATTCTATTATCAACCACTACCTGACTCCTGAAACCATCTGTCACATCCAGCCCTAGAAGGGGCTGGGATAAGGCCTCCTTGATTTGTTTTGTCTCTTGTGTATATGTCTCCCATGTTGCTGTCCAGTGTTTATCACGGTGGTTTAGTTGTAGATTATTTCTATGTGTTTCTGTGTCTCTAGGTTGCTCCCTTATGTGTGGTGTTTTGGCTCCCTCTTGTGTCTGTTTCATGTCTTGCCTTAGTTATTATTTAGGTGACGTCATTGTTAAGTGTCCCCAGATGTTTTTAGTTAAGTCCTCGTTAGGTTAGTATTTAAGGGTGTGTGTTTGCTTCCCTCCCTTGTTGGTCAATGTATCCTGTCTACGTGTCCTGTTAGATGTCTCCAGTGTCTCCAGTGTAATATCTATATCATTTTGCCCCTCGTAGCAGTTTTGTTTTACAACTGAGTGTTGTTTAATAAACACAATTGTATTATTGAAGCCTTTGCGCCTGTCTCTATCTATTAGTTTGGAACCGTGACAGATTGACCAACCTTTTCAGCATGAGACAGCGAAGGCGCAACCACGTCTCCAGAGAGAGCCGCCCCCTCCCCCCCAAACGAGGAGACGACGACGGGGATCTCAGCCGGATCAACCGGCTGATTTTGGAGCAGGCCGTGGCTATGGGCTATTCCCCGGAGGAGGTCGAATACGACGCCGAGGGAGTAGCCTGTTTTGGGTTGAGTAGCTGGGTGATGGACGCCGGTGAAGGGAGCACGGATGAGGCGGAGGAGGCTGAAGACTGGGACAGTAAGGAGGAGGAGTGGGAGATAACCCCCGAGTGTAGAGGAAGAGCCATTCGGCGGACACCACCCCAACTGCCTCTACCACAGCCCCGGATGGCCTCTTCTCTCTCCGGTAGGGTTTCCCACTGCCCTAGCATACAGGTTAGAAAGCCCCCTGTTAGCTCCTCGGGTAGCACGCCTAGCCATCATGTTGGTTCCCCTTATAGTCAGGTCCAGGGTAGGAGGTCCCAGTTTAGGGCCCCCCGTCTGGCTATGAGCTCCATTCCTGGTACACAGGCTACCTCTCCTAGCTTTCAGGCCAGGTTAGGTAGTCCCACTAGCTTTCAGGCTAGTGCTTGTAGCCCCACTGGCTTTCAGGCCAGCTTATGTAGCCCCTCTAGCTTTCAGGCCAGTTCCCCTAGAGCTACAGTGGCTGCCCCCATGATTACCCGAGGTATTGCCCCAATTATTGCCCCGAGGCCCCCCTGTCCCTTGTTCAATGCCAGCCCCGTTCATGGGTGGTGCGAGGAGGAGGAGGAGATGCCGGCCCTCATCGAGGGTTCACCCCTTCCCAAGATGGTGGACCACACCAAGATGGCCAACCTTCCCCTTTATGAGAGCGACGAGGAGGTGATGCCAGCCCTCATAATAGGTTTCCCGCTCCCGAGGGAGGACTGTCTCCCTCAGAAACTTTTTGGGGGGGGCTATGTGGTGTGGCGACAGCCGCTTCCTGCTGTCTGCCCACCGCCAGCGCCTCCGGCAGCAGCCTGCCCACAGCTACCAGCAGCCTGCCCACAGCTACCAGCAGCCTGCCCACAGCTACCAGCAGCCTGCCCACAGCTACCAGCAGCCTGCACAGAGTCTCCGGCAGCAGCCTGTCCACTGCCACAGTCTCACCCGGCTGTCTGCGATCAGCCGCCGCTGATCTCCGGACCCTCGTCTCAGCCACCGCTGATCTCCGGACCCTCGTCTCAGCCGCCGCTGATCTCCGGACCCCCGTCTCAGCCGCCGCTGATCTCCGGACCCCCGTCTTAGCCGCCGCTGATCTCCGGACCCCCGTCTCAGCCGCCGCTGATCTCCGGACCCCCGTCTCAGCTGCCGCTGATCTCCGGACCCCCGTCTCAGCCGCCGCTGATCTCCGGACCCCCGTCGCCGACGCTGAACTCCGGACCCCCGTCGCCGACGCCACCATCCGGACCACCGTCGATGACGCCACCGCCGGAACTTCCAGACACCCTGCTTGAGCCAGGGCTCCCAGACACCCTGCTTGAGCCAGGGCTCCCAGACACCCTGCTTGAGCCAGGGCTCCCAGACACCCTGCTTGAGCCAGGGCTCCCAGACACCCTGCCACCGGGGCTCTCAGACACCCTGCCGCCCTGGCCGCCTGAGCTGCCGTTCCTTGGGCCGCCTGGGCTGCCTTTCCCCGGGCCGCCTGAACTGCCTTTGCCTGGGCCGCCTGGACTGCCTTTGCCTGGGCTGCCTGACCTGCCTTTGCCTGGGCTGCCTGAACTGCCTCTCCCCTGGCCTCCTGGACTGCCTGTCCTAGGGCCTGCCCTGGTTCATCCTCCGGTCCCCTTGCCGTTCCCTGCCACTGCCCCGGTGCTATTCCCTGCCACTGCCCCGGTGCTATTCCCTGCCACTGCCCCGGTGCTATTCCCTGCCACTGCCCCAGTGCTATTCCCTGCCACTGCCCCGGTGCTGTTACCTGCCACTGCCCCGGTGCTGTTACCTGCCACTGCCCCAGTGCTGTTCCCTGCCACTGACCCTGTGCTATTCCATGTCTCTGTCCCTCCTGACCCAGGGCCCCTCTCTGTCCCTCCTGACCCAGGGCCCCTCTCTGTCTCTCCTGACCCAGGGCTCCTCTCAGTCCCTCCTGACCCCGGGCCGCCCTCTGTCCCTCCAGACCCCGGGCATCTTCTCTTGCCCACCCCGGTGTGGTGGGCTTAGGGAGGGGGTTATGTCACATCCAGCCCTAGAAGGGGCTGGGATAAGGCCTCCTTGATTTGTTTTGTCTCTGTGTATATGTCTCCCATGTTGCTGTCCAGTGTTTATCACGGTGGTTTAGTTGTAGATTATTTCTATGTGTTTCTGTGTCTCTAGGTTGCTCCCTTATGTGTGGTGTTTTGGCTCCCTCTTGTGTCTGTTTCATGTCTTGCCTTAGTTATTATTTAGGTAACGTCATTGTTAAGTGTCCCCAGATGTTTTTAGTTAAGTCCTCGTTAGGTTAGTATTTAAGGTTGTGTGTTTGCTTCCCTCCCTTGTTGGTCAATGTATCCTGTCTACGTGTCCTGTTAGATGTCTCCAGTGTCTCCAGTGTAATATCTATATCATTTTGCCCCTTGTGGCAGTTTTGTTTTACAACTGAGTGTTGTTTAATAAACACAATTGTATTATTGAAGCCTTCGCGCCTGTCTCTATCTATTACCGTTTGGAACCGTGACACCATCATTTCAACAAAGATCTTACCAAGCCTGAAATTACCATTTAACAGTTGGTGGCCGAACGTTTACACTCAATATTTTCGTTAACTTTGACTTTCACTTTCCTGGAGACCAACACATTGTATCTGCTGTTTTGGAGAACGAGTTGGGGGCTGCTGTCTTGAGAGAAATCTGAGAGAAAGAACTACACTAAAGAGAAACATTGTTTGAAGACCTGCTATCACACATCTGTGTTGAGAAACAGGCTAAGAGCCGTTGTCTTCAAGGCCAAAACTGAAGAAGAATAAACGGAAGTTTATTTTGTGAACTATATGCTGCCTGAATAAATCATTTTTGTACATTACGGGAGAGAGTGCTTTGAACCTTCTTGAAGTTTTTTACTTCTATTTTTTATTACATTACAATCCCGCTGTCCTACGAGCACCTCGCTCAATCCCGTTTTCACTCCACGTCAAGAAGCGTTCCTTCCTTCTCTTGTTGTCAGTATTTATAATTTGGGGTTGAGAAGCAAGAGGAAATTGTCCACCATGTTTTTAATTTTGGTCAGCTCGTCAGAGTTGGCGTAGAGATAATACTTTATCACACATTTTATCAAAAAAATATATTATTTTACATTATACCATTTTCTTATTAAATTTACTGAGGAGGATGATCCCCCCCTGACGAGCCTCCACTGCTGTAGCTTGGATCATGAAATAACAAAAATGTGACGTGTGTGTGTGTGAGAGTGTGAGAGTGTGTGTGTGAGAGTGTGTGTGAGAGTGTGTGTGTGTGTGTGTGTGTGTGTGTGTGTGTGTGTGTGTGTGTGTGTGTGTGTGTGTGTGTGTGTGTGTGTGTGTGTGTGTGTGTGTGTGTGTGTGTGTGAGAGTGTGAGAGTGTGCGAGTGTCTTATTGTGGTCTATAGTGGCCAGAGTTGAATAATGAAAACAATAGCAGTACATTAACAGGATATACATTAACACACACACACACAAAGACACTCACACACACACACGTCAGAGTGGCAGGATGACATTTAAAAGCAGAACACTGAGGGCTAGATTTATCAAGCCGTTTGCGCCTGTTTTCAGGCGCTAATTGGTCGCAAAGACGGACGTAACCAATGTGGGCTATTTACTAACCAGGCGCACTTGGGTAAAATCGCAGATTGCGTGCCACATGAGCGACAAGAGACAAGTTGCGCTTTCAATATGCGTTCGTGGGAGGGTCATGGGGAAAGTGGGAGTTCCACGCAAAAAGGTGGGAGGATACGGTAAAGTGCGCCTAATTATATATTCCGTGGTAT
>JACXGM010035204.1:0-11749 GCA_016801145.1 Umbra pygmaea | reverse complement strand
GACGGTTGTGTAAAAGAGGATGTAGGGTAGACGGTTGTGTATGAGGATGTAGGGTGGAAGATCCAAAATCAGCAAACAGGAATGGTTTATCTGATTAAAATTATAAGACAGAAGAGCAGAGATTAGTATGTGAGTGAATGAGTGTGTCACTGACATTTAAATATATCGGAATATTGATTAATTCCTATAAAGATTTGTAATATATTAATAAAAGGACAATTCCAGCGCAAAATGAACCTAGGGGTTAATAACACTGGTACCGAGTCGACCGTTCTCTGGGATATGTTTTCATGCTATTTATGCTCATTATGCTACCGTGGAAGTGTGGTGCCATTTTGAGCCTTGTTAGAGGTATAAAACAGCGATTTCTTCTTACTTCATTCATGCCCTCACAACTAGCATTATAAGGTAATTATCAGTTTTCACTAAAACTAGGCACATTCGATTAGCATGAAAACATATCCCAGAGAACGGGCGACTCGGTACCAGTGTTAACCCCTAGGTTAATTTTGCGCCGGAATTGTCCTTTAATAAATACTTGTATTGTTTTATATTAATTGAGGCAATAATTATGAGAATTGTTCCTTTCCCCCCATCTGACTTCTCACCTCTGCAGGAAAGTGGACATTATCAATGGTGTGCTCAGATCCTGGCACTTCTTTGGTTCCCCAGTGGAAATGCAGCTGGGCGGCCCGGTACTCGCTGTCAAACCCGCTGACGATGTGCATGGTGTTGGGGAGGCTCAGCTGCACTGTGTACGCACACAGGCTCCAACACATCAAACGGCATGCAAAAACCTTTAATTTGTCATTTCTGCCCTCCCAATTGGTCATGTTTTATTTCCCCTGACCCTGCCTTTCAACAACTCTTCACCAGGTGCAGGATAATAAAATGCGGTCAAATGTGCTCACATGCTTCCTCCACGCACACGTCACCGAGCTGTCCAATTCTTAGCACACTGCTCGTTCAACACAAGACTTTAGTCAGTACATGCGAGGAAGGATTACACATTCACCAACTATTCCTCCGGCTCACAGGCACCTGATCACCACACAAGGAGTTGCTGAAGAGAGCCTGACTGTGGGTTCTGACTTTCCTCCTGCACGAGGCAGCACAAATTGGCATAGCGCGGCCCGGGGTTTAGGTTAGATAATCTGACTTATCTATCCTGCAACGTTGCTCTCCAGCGACTCCTTGCGTCCAGAACAGTTGGTGATCGCAATCATCCAGTGCATGATCCGACTAAAGGATTCCGTGTTGGATGAGCAGTGTGAAAAAGAATCGCATTTGCGACATGCAGTTGACTGAACCATGAGCGCGCCCCTCACCATCCCACAGATCTGTACAAGGAATTGCAGAGCTGCCAACAAGGCAGGGTCACTGGAAATTGGGAAGGGAATAAAATGAAGTAAAAAAAGGAGTTGATAGAAAGCAATGTGGCAAGATATGCTAGTCTGCATTGTCTACCCGCTTACCACGGGCAGCAATGTATCATCGGTGGCGTGCCTGACTGGGGCTCCGAGCATAGTTGGAAATGCCGTGACCGGAATAGAACCCTAACCACCATAATGTTGTCTGCTAAGCAGTCACTTCGCTCATTAATCCACACATCAGCCTGGGCAAGAGCCATGGTCCACATTTGCCTTATTCTGTATCCAGTCTCTGGCCACAGGGATGCTACTATACTGCTAAGCTAATCGGGAGCCTGCCAAATAAAATGTGGACTGCACCTTGAACGTAATTGCATTTTAGACCTTGAACATAATTGCATATTAATCATAATTGTATATCAAACAGCCAGTATCTTACAGGTGTGGCCATTGTTCAACAGCGTCAAGGCCGAGTCATCGCCGGTCAGGTCGTACCCCTCCAGCGTTATGGGTGGCATTTTGGGGTCATACACAGCCCTTCTACTGTCAATGTTAATGGGAGACTGGGATTTTCCACTACAGTGTGAGTATTCAGAGGACCAGGCAGCCTGATCTGTCAACAGAACACAGGGAAACAAAATTACCCTTTAAACGGACACTTCGTTAATGATCAGACGCGCCTCTGATGTCATGGAAACAAGTCTTATAGCTCATTTGAGTTGCACAGGAAGTTCAAGGGGAAAAAAAAATAAAAAATATTCATGAGCCAGTGAAACTACTAATGGAAGCACGTGAACTCTGCATCCTAACATTGTGATGACCACTAGGGAATTGTAATGAACAAAAGTTTTAATACCTTATTATTTACATGTGACTATTAATGTGTCCAGATTAACATCTGTAACCGGTCTTGGAGGCAAAATTCATTATTCTAACCAGTCAGGTGATCAACAATATCCAAACCATTGTTATCATTATATACAGGTCAATGAACTATCAAACAATTTACGTTCTTTTAATTTACCAGATGCTCTTATCCAGAGCAACTTACAGTAAGTACCCCAAGAACAACATAGGGTAAAGTGCCTTGCTTTAGGTCACAAAGCCATTTAGCACAGTCAGGAACCAACCTTCTGACTACATAACCACTGAGCCATTTGATAATAACTAATAGTGAAATGTTCTTCTCAAATAAAGAAACACTAGATGCAGAGTAAATTCTCACATGAATTGGCCTATGTAGAGTATAGTCGGCACAATGACATTTATTACCACCTGAACTAAGTGCTTATCTCCACTTACAGACATGATAAGCCTGTCCTTAAGAAGAAATACCTGCAGTGAGATTTGGACTTTACATTTAGAAAAATGACCCTGTATTGTTCTAGTTACAGTATCTCACAAGAGTACACCCCTCACATTGTTGTAAATATTTGATCATAAATTTTCATGTGACAACACTTTGCTACAATGTAAAGTAGTCAGTGTACAGCTTGTATAACAGTGTACATTTGCTGTCCCCTGAAAATAACATACAGCCATTAAAAGTGAGTACATCTCTAACAGAAAATGTCCAAATTGGGCCAAATGTGTCAATATTTTGTGTGGCCACCATCATTTTCCAGCACTGCCTTAACCCTCTTGGGCATGGAGTTCACCAGAGCTTCACAGGTTGCCACTGGAGTCCTCTTCCACTTCTCCATGACGACATCACGGAGCTGGTGGATGTTAGAGACCTTGCATTCCTCCACCTTTCGTTTGAGGATGCCCCACAGATGCTCAATAGGGTTTAGGTCTGGAGTCATGCTTGGCCAGTCAATCACCTTTACCCTAAGTTTCTTTAGCAAGGCAGTGGTCATCTTGAAGGTGTTTTTGGGGTCGTCACCATGTTGGAATTCTGCCCTGCGGCCCAGTCTCCGAAGGGAGGGGATCATGCGCTGCTTCAGTATGTCATAGTACATGTTGGCATTCATGGTTCCCTCAATTAACTGTAGCTCCCCAGTGCCGGCAGCACTCATGCAGGCCCAGACCATGACACTCCCACCACCATGCTTGACTGTAGGTAAGACACTTGTCTTCGTTCTCCTCACCTGATTGCCACCACACACGCTTCACACCATCTGAACCAAATAGATTTATCTTGGTCTCATCAGTCCACAGGACATGGTTCCAGTAATCCATGTCCTTAGTCAGCTTGTCTTCAGCAAACTGTTTGCAGGCTCTCTTGTTCATCACCTTTAGAAGAGGCTTTCTTCTGGGATGATAGCCATGCAGACCAATTTGATGCAGTGTGCGGCGTATGGTCTGAGCACTGACAGGCTGACCCCCCACCCCTTCTACCTCTGCAGCAATGCTGGAAGTACTCATGTCTATTTCCCAAAGACAAACTCTGGATATGACACTGAGCATGTGCACACAATTTCTTTGGTCGACCATGGCAAGGCCTGTTCTGAGTGGAACCTGTCCTGTTAAACCGCTGTATGGTCTTGGCCACCATGCTGAAACTCAGTTTTAGGGTCTTGGTAATCTTATAGCCTAGAAAATCTTTATAGAGCAACAATTGTTTTCAGATTCTTAGAGAGTTCTTTGCCATGAGGTGCCATATTGAACTTCCAGTGACCAGTATGAGGGAGTGTGAGAGTGATAACACCAAATTTAAGCCACCTGCTCCCCATTCACACCTGACACCTTGTAACACTAAGGGGTCACATGACACTGGAAAGGGAAAATGGCAAATTTTGACATTTTCACTTAGGGGTGTACTCAATTGTTTTCAGCGGTTTAGACCTTAATGGCTGTGTGTTGAGTTATTTTGAGGGGAAAGCAAACTCACTTAAACAATCTGTACTCATTACTTCACATTGTAGCAAAGTGTCATATCTTCAGTGTTGTCACATGAAAAGTTAAAATCAAATATTTACAAAAATGTGAATGGTGTACTCACTTGTGAGATACTGTAGCTACCAATGTTTGTGTTTGTCACCTATGTTAGTAAGTTACTCATATTTAAATGTTACCTTCATATCCCCAGTGTACTCCATGACCTGAAGAAAAAAGGGAAGATAATGAATTCATTGGTAATTTGAATATATTAGTATTAGTGGGTGATTTTTACAACTTTAGTTTTTTTTAAATATTACTGATTGAGGTTTAAGTGTGCACTAAAATTCTGATACTCTTCAACCGCCAGGTTCTAATCCTAAATTAAGAGACAGGAATCTGAGCACCCTGGCTTTGCATGACTCATTTACTGGTAGTGAAGTGTGCCTTTAGTTTATTAAGTGTACAGTAATGCTTGTGTGAATGGGTCCATTATCCATCTTGCCAACAAGCCTCGTCCAAGGGGCTTAGACAGACAGAGCCATGGCCGTAAAGGGCTAGGCAGGTCTAAACCGACTAAGACCCAAAGTCATTGTGGCATCACATGGCACTGCTAGATGAAATTACATGAAGTTGTCCAGCAAACACTGAGTCACTTCCAGCAAGGTAACAGAAAGGGATTGTTCTTCAGTGTAAACAGCCACAGTTTCAGGTTTACCATTATGAACATGTACTCAACTAAAACAAAAATGACATGATAAAATGATCAAAACAGTGACAACACTAAAACCACAAAGACATTTGAATTATAAACTAAGTGATTTGAATCCTGTTTACTTTTATTTAACCAGGCAGGTTGTCTAAGAACCAATTCTTAATGGACAGCAACAACCGAAAGGCCAGTGTTCTGGTGTGGCGCAACTGTCCTGTGATTGGTTTCCAATTCAGACTCGAACCAATTAGAAGCCCTAACCAGTAGACCGAATTCCACAGGTATGACATTTTAATGTTCTAATTGTGTGCAACTCTGGCGTGATATACCAATGGACCAAAGCTAGGTGCTGTAATCCAGGCAATACCCACTGTACTACACAACAGTGTCTGTGATATTTGAGTCATAAATACAGCTGACTGTTTATGTAGACCCTGGCAGTGCAGAGCAGACTCCATACCTCGCTGACCAGTTATCCACTGCAAACCAGACTGAGGTTACTGATTCATTTTAACTTCTTCAAATGTTATTTTAATTTCACTTCATTTCCCTGATGGAATTGTCCAGTCTTTTCTATGTATGGCTGTATTTATTGCCACAGAGGCAAAAATTTAATCCATGTAAGTGAATGAGAACAGTTCCAAAACAGTTACAATAACCACAGGCAAAAACCAATTTTTAAAACTGGGTGAGTAAATTAATTCTACCCAAACCACTGGTCTACTGGGGACAGCGTTTCCTTGCTTGCGACATATTAGACAGTATTTACTGGTACTGAGTCTGATGTGGTGGCTGATGAAATGCAAGTCTGGATCACTGAGCCTTTTGCCAGGACAGTAACGCTAGGTGCCTATAGCTCTTGCTCACTGCGGCAACTTCTGGCGATTTTAGGGTTAGCGACCACTTTACGTCCGATCACTATCTCGCTACCTGCTGTGTTAATCCCCACCACCCACTGATAGCGACTTGCGTCTAGAGATTCAACATGTTGAATCGCTACGAGACGCCAGACGCTAGTCGCTAACTCTGAGCCAATCAGAAAGTGGGGGGAAAAAGGTCAACGAAAGGGGGAAAGAAGGACCAGGGGGAGAGAAGAACGTCTTGAAGCGGAAGGAAAGAAGAATGTGTTTTTTTTAGAGATCGTACTGTTACAGCTGAGGGCAGAATGGAACGTGTTCCATGTGTCATTCGGAATGTGCTGTCGATCCACCAATAAGACACTTGTGTCAGTGCAATAAGAAGCTGACGACCATAGTGGAAAGTATTTTAACACAAGTTGTTTTAACACAATTGCTCAGAGAAATTCTTAATCAGGAAAATGCTTTATGGCAAGCCAATTAAACATTAATTCCCTGGAATTTTAAATCAGTTTGGATGTATTTTTTGGTTGCAATTCTTTTAAATTTTGACTGGTAATATTAAGGGAATACATTATAAAATAGTTTTATGCTTTGCCCTTTTGGATGAACCAGAATAATGTTTAGACATTGATTTATAGGCATGGATGAACACAACATCCTCCTAAGTTTGAGAAAAAAAAGATTTAAAGTAAGTTTAGATTTCATTAATTTGTCAACAATTTAATCAGGTAAGATAGCTTTCCCCATTTACAAATTTTAACAATTATGGAAGCCTGTAATGACAGACAACTTTATCGTTTATGTTTAATATACAGTGCACCCGGAAAGTATTCACAGAGCTTTGATTAAAAATAAACAATTTGCTAAGATTTCAAACACACTTTTCACAATGTCATTATGGGGTAATGTTTGTAGAATTTTGAGGAAGATAATTCATTTTAATCCATTTCGGAATAAGGGTGTAACATAACAAAATGTGGAAAAAGTGAAGCGCTGTGAATACTTTCCGGATGCACTGTATAATGTACACAATAGTGATAGCCTTTATACAGTCAATGCTGAAACCTTAATATGGTTACTAGGAAACATTGATGCCATCATTCGTGTTATAAAAGAGCTAAACGTTTATTTGTAACACAATGAAAATTCCATCTATCTTCAGGTCTTTACAAATGTCAGATTTATGCCGAAGAACCAAACAGATGTTTGAAGAGGAATGGAAAGTTCTCCCTATTTCCGGTCCATTTATCAAAACACAACATATACAAATTCACAGCATTCACACAGGGTCCATTGACTTTCGCATCCCTGTCACTTCATAATGTACAGTGAGATTATGTTCATCCAGCAGCTTTAAAATATGTTTTAGTTTGGTATGTCATAATGATGCCTGAGAGCCAATATCTATGTTTTAGTTTGGTGGCATAATGATGCCTGAGAGCCAATGTCTTGGTCCATATGAGCAAGTCAGATGCGTAGTCTTAAGTGTCAATCATGAATGGATAATACAGTCGCAATCAAGATTATTCAACCATTGCAAATCAGGTTTATTGTCAAAATTTACAGACTTTCAGCTGTTTGCAATAAAAAAACAAAAGCAATTGAAATAGCTCAACACAATGAATGCTTCAAGTGGTTTCACCAAATTCAACTGCAAATGCAACTGATAATGACAGAATTATTCAACCCCTTCATGGCAGGCATCTTTAGTACATAGTAGACCACCCTTTTGCTATGATGACCTGATGCAAATGAGCTGCATATCCAGACACTAGACATCCAGACACCAGCTTCTGGCATCGTTCCTGAGGAATCAAATCCCACCAGAGATTTTCTCCGGTGATCAAGTCAGGTGACTGACTGCAAATGTGGAATCTTCCAGCCTTGGTACAAACAAGCCATGGTGGACTTTGAGGTATGCTTGGGATCATTGTCCTGTTGGAAGGTTGAATGACACCCAAGCTTAAACTTTCTTGATACTTCAATGAACCCATCTTGCCTTCCACACACTGCAGGTTTCCTGTGCCAGAGGATACAAAGCAGCCAAAGAGCTTCATCGAGCCACAATGCTTGACTGTGGACAGGGTATAACTTTAAGTGTATTCTTCAGTCTTCTTTCTCCAGACTGACTGCTGATCCATTGCGACAAAAAGTTCCAGTTTTGTCTCATTGCTCCACAGAACAGAATCCCAAAACCTCTGTGGCTTCTTTATATGAATTTGTGCATATTGGAGCAAACTTGTCTTGTGCTTTTGAGTCAGTAGTGATATACCACTTGGGGTTCTGGCATGGAAACCTTCTGCATTTATTGTGTGCGCCTTACTGTGCTCACTGAAACCTCTGCCTGTTGCCACAAAGTCTTGCTTTAGGTCTTTTTCAGTCACTCAAGCGTTTTTCACAACCTGCCTTCTCAGATATCTAGTTGCAGCCATTGATAGCTTCCCTTTTCTGCCCCGTCCAGGTAGTGAAACCACTGCTCTCTAACGGTGTCTCTGGGAACATTCAGTGCCTTCGCCATCTTTTTGAATCCTGTTCCTTGTTTGTGAAGGGCGATGATCACTTCTTTTAACTTGTTGACCATTCTTATGACTTAGCCATGTTTCTCACACAAAGTCCAAGATGCCACTCAGCAAACCCCTAGCCTGTTCAACCATTTCATGTGTTCCAGCTTAAGCACACCTGGTGCAATTAATAAAGCCCTTGATTAGTAGAATCAGGTGTGCTTGAGACAACACCTGTTTTGCGTATTTGTGCTATTGTGATGGATTCTATTCAGGGGGTTGAATACTTTTGAGACTGGAGAAGTCAGTATAAGTTGCATATTCAGTTGGATTTGAGGAAACCACTGCATGCATTTAAATTGTTTTTGTTTGATTTGTTAATTGCAAACAGCTGAAGGTCTGTACATTGACAATAAATCCGGATTTGCCAAGGGGGGTTATTTTTGTTATTGCAACTCTACTTAGATTGCCAACTTCCCATAATAAACCAGATTTATTATATGGAGAAAGTTTGGTTGTGGCACTGTGCATTCATAAAAACATATAGGATATTGAAGTGTAGCCGGGCTGACAATAATTATAGGAAATAGTCTGAGTGCATTTAATTCCAGAATTAAATCCCACATATTCTTCTCTTCTCTACAAGGGGTCTGGATCGAAATACCTCCAAGATTATTGCACAGTCACAAGCTACAGCAGCGGCGTTGGAGAAGCACTTAGGATGTGTTCATGACAACTGAATGTTGTTTGCACAGTGTGACAGTTCTACTGTTTGAAGAAATGCGTTGAAGAGATAATGAAAGTGATGTTGATCCTATTGACTCTATATCGCTCTTGATACACGAGACGTAATATCGGTAGTATTAATATTTGGGGTCGATCCGCCCACCCTTATCTTCCGTGTTAGATACGCAGTGCGAATAGAATCGGTGGGCGATATGTGGTTTGATGAACCATGTGGGCTGCCTTCGCCCCACAGATATGTCCAAGTAGTTGCGGAGCTGCTGACAAGGCAGGATTAGAGGGAACTGGGAGGGGAGAAAATTGGGGGGAAAAAGACAAAAGTGAAATCTTTAAATCCTAAATGATTGGGTACACCTTTTTTGACATGCCAGCTTAAATCAGACAAATGGTAGAATGGTTCAAATTACAGCCAAATGTTGTCCATTAACCTGTGATACACTAAATGCACCCTTCTTGTAAATTTAGTGTCCAAAGTCTATCATTTATCTATGTTGTATTAAGTCTAATGACGTAAATATAATAATTGTTCTGCACGGAAAATAAACCACGAAGCGTCATTTTGACAGTGGCAGAAAAACAGTCATCAGTTCTTAAACACACACTTTCACAGTTGCCTGATCACTATACCGGCTTAAAAATAGGTTATGGGTATAAAGTTTTTAAAATACTGAATCAAATTACTTTTTGATAAGTAGGTATATAGCTTTGATTTATTGCTAGAAAATTCTAGCTTTTAAGTAAACTTTGAGTCTTAACTTGAGTAACAGTCGTCATGGTCACAATAATGTTTAAATGATTACATCTAAGTATTAAAATGAAATGACATGACAGAATCTCAAAATAAGCAATGATACTACAGTTGTATACCAGTTCATACTGAACTGATATTGATCTAATATAACTGATAATAAATTGATATTGAACAAATATTGTGTTGGCACACTTATAAATGTGTTGCACTGCAAACGTCACACAACACAGGCATTGTGGGAACAATACATGACATGAGATTGTCTATTATATATTGAAAGCACTGCACACACAACTGAACCTGTCTTTGTTTTCAAAGTTTGAACACAACCTTATAATACCGTACCAGATGTACTCACCCTTCAAAGGATGCTCTTCGCTCTCCTTCTTACTGCTTCCGTCATCGTCCTCTTCTTCAGATGAGGAAGAGGAGAAGGTATTCAGTACCAGGCCATGGAGGAAGAGGAGGATAAAGAAAGCCTTGAACATTGTCTTATTGTGAGATTATCCAGTGTAGAGAAATAGGCAAGGTGGAATCCTTTGGAAAAGTTCTGTCAAGAAATCAGTCCACAGAGCTGGTAATGAACTTTGTCTTCAGTCAGACAGCACCCACCTAGTTATCAACCAGGCACTCAATCAAAATTGTTTCCTGATAAAGCAATATTCAACTCGTCTAAAGTTGTCAGGTCACTGACACCGATATTTAGCAATACAGCAGGAGTAACGTTATATTGCCAAGCGTCAGGCTCCCTCCAATATTTGCCTTGCATGTCTCCTGTTTTCCAGCCCTACCGCTCACCTGGGCCTTTTTAAACCTCCTCAGAAAGCCTTTTCTCCAATCAGGAAGAAGTTCCCTCCCCGCATGAATTGGCTCACACAGTACAGTCACTCAGCCGGTAATGTGTGTGAGGATGACCGCACAGTGACACTGACAGAACACGGAATCTGTGGTCAAATGCAGTAGCAAACGTCACAAAGTCATAGTGTTTGGCGGTACTTTTTTAAGATGTGAACAGCTCTAACACGTTGCACAACAAGCTTGGATACACAGCTCCAATGCGCACACACACACTTCAATATTTAGTACGACCACAAAAAACCGACCTACACCAATGACACACACTTTTGTCATCAGAACCACAAGGTAAAATTCTCAGCAAACAACGGAAGCGACACATCGTCACACACACACACACACACACACAATCGCCTCGTATACAGCATCTCTAGTTCCCTTTATTCACAGAATCGTTGCCCTCATCATGTCCTCTGAATACAAGTTTTGCTTTCCAAGAATGCCGATTATCGACGCTTCAATGTCGAGGGGTTGGAGCCAGAGAGGCGTAAGTGGCTTTTGACAAACTTTACAGGAGAGACAAAACAAAATTTTGACCACACTTTAATCACCTGTATTATTAACCTTAAACCACAAACATTGCACCCACAGGCACACTTACATGAATGAGTATTTAAGTAATACACGTATGGCATATTAACACATGTTTTAAAACATTTTAAAAGTAAAAAAATATGGCAAAAACATCAGATACGCCTTTTTGGCACCAAACATTTCCAAGTCTTTTATGGACATATTGGGCGTATCTGCTGAACAATGCAGAAAATAATACCGAGGTGAAATCAGTTTCACATTCGAGATTCAACAGACATTCACATTCGTACCTCCGTTTAGGCTCCCTGCCATATTTAGGGACCGGGGTGAAAGAGTAAACACCTTATTTCAGAAAATAAAAAATGCAATTTGTATGGTCACAGACACCTCAGTCTCGATGCACACCATTCTACTACATGCTGTCCTTGTTGTTCAAGCTTTGGTTTGTGAAAAAAACAATTATTGATTAAACGATAATCAATAAATCAATGAAAAGTGATTATTTTGACTATTTCTTCAATAACTTTGCCAAAAATTGTCACAGACACATCATTCTTGATGCATACTATTCTACTACATGCTGGCCTTGTTGTTCAAGCTTT
>JACXGM010035203.1:0-11752 GCA_016801145.1 Umbra pygmaea | reverse complement strand
GTAAGAGTATGATGGTATCTATGTGAGAGTATGATGGTATCTATGTGAGAGTATAATGTTATACGTGTATATGTGAGAGTATGATGGTATATATGTGAGAGTATAATGGTATATATGTGAAAGTATAATGGTATATATGTGAGGCTATGGTGTTGTATGTGAGACCAAGTATGAATTATGGCCTATACGGCCTCTCATATTAAAGTGCTAGAAATGTACATTACGCTTAACTGGAATGCACATTATATGAAAGGCACCTATAGGAGATTATCCACACGTAATTTTTCCCCGGCCTTTATTTAAGACCAGCGTTTATTTGTCCGTGTTGACCACGCCCCCGGCCACTAACAGAGGCCCGGCGTTTAATTGACTACCAGTTTTTATTTGAGGAAATACTGTATAATATATAATGAAAAAAGTATACATACATACATACATACATACATACATACATACATACATACATACATACATACATACATACATACATACATACATACATACATACATACATACATACATACATACATACATACAGTGGGGAGAACAAGTATTTGATACATTGCCGATTTTGCAGGTTTTTATACTTACAAAGCATGTAGAGGTCTGTAATTTTTATCATAGGTACACTTAAACTGTGAGAGACGGAATACAAAACAAAAATCCAGAAAATCACATTGTATGTGATACTTTTTATTGCATTACAAGTATTTGATACATCAGAAAAACAGAACTGAATATTTGGTACAGAAATCTTTGTTTGCAATTAGAGAGATCATGCGTTTCCTGTAGTTCATGACCAGGTTTGTACACACTGCAGCAGGGATTCTGCCCACTCCTCCATACAAACCTTCTCCAAATCCCAGGTTTCGGGGCTGTCGCTTGGCAATATGGACTTTCAGCTCCCTCCAAAGATTTTCTATTGGGTTCAGGTCTGGAAACTGGCTAGGCCACTCCAGGACCTTGGGATGCTTCTTATGGAGCCACTCCTTGAGTGAAAACCTTGTGTTTCAGGTTGTTGTCATGCTGGAAGAACCAACCACGACATATCTTCAATGATCTTAATGAGGGAAGAAGGTTGTTGGCCAAGGTCCCACGATACATGGCCCCATACATTCTCCCCTCGGTGCAGTCGTCCTGTCCCCTTTGCAGAAAAGCATCCCCAAAGAATGATGTTTCCACCTCCATGCTTCATGGTTGGGATGGTGTTCTTGGGGTTGTACTCATCCTTCTTCTTCCTCCAAACATGGCGAGTGGAGTTTAGACTATAAAGCTCTACTTTTGTCTCATCAGACCACATGACCTTCTCCCATTCCTCCTCTGGATCATCGATATGGTCATTGGCAAACTTCAGATGGTCCTGGACATGCGCTGGCTTGAGCAGGGGGGATCTTGCGTGTGCTGCAGGATTTAAATCCATGACGGCGTAGTGTGTTACTAATGATTTTCATTGAGACTGTGGTCCCACCTCTATTCAGGTCCTGCTGTGTAGTTTTGGGCTGATCCCTCACCTTCTTCATGGCCATTGATGCCCCACGAGGTGAGATCTTGCATGGAGCCCCAGACTGAAGGAGATTGACCGTCATCTTGAACTTCTTCCATTTTCTAATAATTGCGCCAACAGTTGTTGCCTTCTCACCAAGTGTAGACCTATTGTGCAGGTCTACAATTGTATCCCTGATGTCCTTACACAGTTCCCTGGTCTTGGCCATTGTGGAGAGGTTGGAGTCTGTTTGAGTGTGTGGACAAGTGTCTTTTATACAGGTAATGAGTTAAAAAATGGTGCAGTTAATACAGGTAGAGTGGAGAACAGGAGGGCTTCTTAAAGAAAAACTAACAGGTCTGTGAGCACTGGAATTCTTATTGGTTGGTAGGTGATCATATACTTATGTCATGCAATAAAATGCAAATTAATTATTTTAAGATCATACAATGTGATATTCTGGATTTTTTTTTTGTCTTTCTCTCACAGTTGGAAGTGTACATATGATAAAAATTACAGACCTCTACAGTAGGAAAAAGCCTGCAAAATCAACATTATGGTTTAGGGGAAGGGTACAAAAAGCTATCACAGAGATTTAGGCTGTCAGTGTTTACTGTAAGGAACATAGTGAGGAAATAGAGGACCACAGGCACAGTTGTTGTTAAGGCCAGAAGTGGCAGGCCAAGTAAAATATCGGAGAGCCAAAGGCGACGGATGGGGATAACGGTCAGAAACAGCCCACAGACCACCTCCAAAAACCTACAACGTAATCTTGCTGCAGATGGTGTCACTCTGCATCATTCAAACAAATCAGCGCACATTGCACAAGGAGAAGCTGTACGGGAGAGCCATGTGGAAGAAGCCTTTTCTGCACACACACCACAAACAGAGTCGCATGAGGTATGCAAACGCACATTTGGACAAGCCAGCTTCATTTTGGAAGGTGCTGTGGACTGATTATTCAAAGATTAAGTTATTTGGTCATAACAAGGGGTAATATGCATTGCAGCAAAAAAACACAGCGTTCAAAGACAAACACATCATGCCTTCAGTCTGGACCTGGGCTAGGGCCTCATCTGAGCTGCCTTCAGTTTTCAGGCCCGATGACAACTCTAATGCATATGCTGATTTTAGATTCCAAGCTGCATCAGTGACAATTTTGCCAACAAGAAGAATCTTCAGTTCCACCCAGTTACTGTACCCACTCACTAAGTTTGAGTGTAACCAAAACACTACCAAACAGCCTGTTGCAAGACTAACAGAGAAGTAGTGTTCAACATGAGATAGAGTGTGGCCAGAAACTAGGCAACCTTTATCCCTTTTTGCCACAGGTGTTTTCAAGGCCCAATTTGCTCCACCCCTCAGCAACCTGCAGGATAGAAACACAAACAAACAGCAACCAATGCAGAGGGCCGTGACACCCCCCCCCCCCCCCCCCAAAGAAACGGGCCATCAAAGGACACAATAAAAATGTAAAGGTAAAGAATTAAATTCCTGGTCTCTGAATCCTAGTGCTTTCGTTTCTCTAGTAAAACACTGTAGAACCGCTGCCTTATAGGGTTTGCATCACCTACATCGATGTCATGTACGGCAAGTGGAGTGCGCGATGAGGTTTCAGAAAACAACTCTGGGAAATCACGGATCAATGCCACTAAATCAGTTCAATGGTCATCCTAAAGATGATCCAATATGGTCTCCAAATTACCCAGAGACTGTGAGTTCTTCAACCTACCCTGGAGAATGCAATCATCAGGGTGGGGTACACCCCCCCCCCCCCCATTTGTCACTACCTACATTGACAGTACAGCTTTCACCTTTACTTTGTCACCATCTAGGCTGGCTCTACCTGGCTCAGGGTCAGGAAAACGAGCATAGTAGGGCTTTAACAGATTCACATGACAGAGTTGATTTGCTTTCTTTCAGTCTGGTGTAGAGATCAGGTAGTTAAGATCTGTTAACTTGCTAACCACAGTATAGGGGCCTGCATACTTGGCTTCAAAGGAAGAACCAACGATGGGCAACAATGCCAGTACTTGGTCACCAGCACTGAACTGACAGTTCTCAGCATGCAGATCAAAAAGTTTTTTCATCCTCCCCTGAGAGGATGCCAACTTCTCCTTAGCCAACTCACAAGCTGCATATAGCCGGCTCTTAAAGCCACTAACATAGTACAATAAATTGGGAGGTGGCTCAGCCATCTTCCAATCATCCTTTAACACAGCAAGAGGTCCCCGGACAGTGTGCCCAAACACCAGGTCATTTGGACTAAACCCGGTACTCTCTTGGGACACTTCTCTAGCTGCGAGTAATACCCATAGCAACCCATCTTCCCAGTCCCGCTCCATCTCTATGCAGTATGCCCTCAACAATGACTTCAAAGTCTGATGGAATCGTTCCAAGGCTCCCTGGCTCTGAGGATGATGGGTACTGGCCTGGTTGTGTTTAATGTGAAGATGATGCAGCACCTGGGCGAATATATTTGACATAAAGGTTGACCCCTGGTCACTTTGGATGACCGTAGGGATCCCAAAGACTGACATGAACTGGGACAGAGCCTTCACTGCCGATTTCGTGGTTATGTTCCGAAGTGGATACGCCATTGGATACCTGGTGGCCTGACACATGACAGTAAACAAGTAGAAACTACCAGCCTTTGAACTTGGCAGTGGTCCAAGACAATCAATTATCAGGTGTTCAAACGGCTTTCCTATTATGGGAATCGGGTGCAGTGGAACCGGCCTTAAGAGGTTGGTTTGGCTTTCCGGCATGTATGACACGTTTTGATGTAGGCTCCTATGTCCTTTTTTAACCGAGGCCAATAAAAATATCTTAACACACGGTCATAAGTCTTGCCCACTCCTGCGTGTCCAGCCAGGTCATGAGAAACGCTTAAAACCTGACCTAGGAGCTTAGCGGGTACAACTATTTGCACCACAGCATCACCCACAAAACCGTTTCAATTTGGCGTCCATTTCCTTACCAGCAACTGATCTAGTAGAACGTACCCTTGGGTTGCGCTCTTCACTTCCTCAAGAGGAAGGGCCTGGGCAAACAAATCAGTTAAGCTAGGATCACTACTCTGGTCTAGCCCAAGATCACTACTTCTTCCAATGACCTCTTCCCTGACAGTAGTTACAGATCCTGTCACCGGGTCGTGAAGCACGATCAGGCCTAGGTGGTAATGCGTCAGAACCAACTCCTCTAGGTGGTCGGAAACCATCGAATGTGGACTTCCCCCCACCATCCCTAAAACAAACTTCTGTGAAACACTTGTGTAAGGACATACTCGTCTGCCAAAACAGCGACTTCAGAGGCGGTCTGCACTATGTTCGTTAATATATGTTGCCAGCCTTTCTGCGATGGCCTCTTTAAATTGTTCAAGTACAATTAGGTTGCACAGGTCTACGTAGCTGGTCACTTCTGAGGCAGTGCACCAACGATTAAATTGAGTCGACAGATCCCGGGAGAATTCGACATGGGTCTGTTTCTCACCTCTTCTCAATGTCCTAAAACACTGTCGATACGCCTCAGGAACTAGCTCAGATGCGTGTAGGACCGCATTTTTTACTTTGAGATAATCCTCACTATCCGTTGCGCTAAGGGATTTTTTTTTTTTTTTTTTTATTTAACCTTTATTTAACCAGGTAAGTTGACTAAGAACAATTTCTTATTTACAGCAACGACCTGGGAGCAATTAGGGTAAAGTGTCTTGCCCAAGGACACAACAACATTTGGCTCAGTCGGGAATCGAACTGGCAACCTTCTGACTACATGTCTGACTCCCTACCCACTGAGCCATCTGCGCCCCCATGCGCTAAGGGATGAGTATGCTTCTTGGGCTTTACCGGTCAAAACGCACTGTAGCTTTAAGGTTCGGTCAGCATCAGGTCAGGCCAGAGAGTCTGCTTCACATTCAAAGAGTGCAAAAAACAAGTCTGGGTCCTTCTCACTAAACTTAGGCAACAAGCGGAAGTTACCAGCAACATCAAAAGGTGCGCTGCAACCAAGAAGAACGCCCTGTGGGGGAACGGGGGTATTCCTCATCAAAAATGTATTTGCCTGAAAGCTTACCAGCTCCATCAAGGTCTAACCTCTGACGCTGTAACTGCAGCTTACCTTCTTCTACATCCAGTCTCATTCTCTCTTTTTCCTTATCATGAGACAACTGCAATAACAGCAACTCCTTTTGCTGTTCATAAGTCAACGCAATAAGTGGGGCCACAGATGTAGGCAACACAGTTGGACTAGGTGACGGTTCACTCAACCTTTCTTACAATACCCCGGGGTCAGTCAGATTTGCCAATAATATGGACCGTATTATATAACTGTTTCCTTAAGGCGTTTATCACTTATCTCGACATGATATATCTCACCCAACTGCAACAGCTGTTCCTTAGTGAGGTTCATGAGCAGTTCTTCTGAAGGAGAACGAATAAAGTCATCAACGGAGGCCATTTTGTTATATATATTAAAGTAGCCCACTTTGAACACCAAACAAAAACAACAAAACCGGTGTCACGGTACAGAGACAGTGAGAGTCCCCTAAGCTTCCCCGATGCTAAAGCTAACTCCCCCTAGTCTTCAGTGGCTTTGCGGCAGGTATTTATGCACCAAAGCCTGGTGGATTGAAGGACTACCTCCAACCCACGGATGTGCCCATGAGACAACCGCTCTAACCGCTATCACCACACCAAAATAACAAACAAGTCCAACGTGCCCCCACTGAAGGAAACACGTCGCTATACCTAACCGGGGAGGGACAATAACTCAGGGCAAAGGTTGGTATAGACACACAACCCTTACTGTCACACACCACAAAACCACTTCTCACAGAAACTAGCGAGTAACCAATAGCCAAAATGGTCAACCAACAGCCCCCCAAAGGAGACTACCAAACTACCAAAGCCAATGTCTAACCCCCAACTACAACAATGCCAAACGCAGCCAACCAGCCACACAAACACTGGAACACTGCCAGAACAAACCGCAAAATGCACCACAAATACACCTGGCCTCCACACAAATGTAGGAAAGCTTCTGATACCTAAAGTAAAAATGTTATAAAATAGTCTTTCTGAGCAAAGATAGCAAATGGTTGTCCTCAACTTATTGTGGGGGAGAATCAGCCAGCTTAAACGTAACTACTTTGCAGATTTGACAATTATAATATATGTAATTATCTATCTGTCTCTCCGCTCGCCCGCCCACTGCAAAATCAACAGTGTCTCTGGAATTACTATTGATAGGTATGTGTTTGGGTAAAATTTACATTTTTGTTGTACTTAATAAACTGCTTACATCTATTTTTCCAAATTCCAAATAAAATTAATGTCATTCATAGGAATTATTTGCAGAAAATGAAAACTAATTAAAATAACAAAAAATGATTTAGTGTTGTCAAAACTCAAATAATGCAAATAAAATAAGTTCATATTCATTTTTAAACAACACAAGTCTAATGTGTTAACTTAAGAAGAGTTAAGGTATCAATATTTGGTGGAGTAACAACAATTGTATAAAAAATAATAGTCTTTCATGTATCTTGTCCTGCTCTCCACCAATCTTTCACATTGATGTTGGGTGACTTTATACCACTCCTGGTGCAAAAATTCAAGCAGCTTTGCTTTGTTTGATGATTTGTGACCATCCGTTGATCACATTCCAGAGGTTTTCAATAGGGTTGATTTAAGAAACGTTTGTATACAGCTCAGCCATATCTATGTGAACTTGTGTTATCTGGCACCATGTTATCTGGAGGTGTTTTACAACATATTCGAATGCAATTTCATGCTGTTAATGCTGTCAGTTCCACGTTAAACAATGTTGTAAGTGTACTATATATTTATATACTAGAGTGAGAATCGCAATACTTACAGTATATTGAATTGGTACAACAATAATATTTTGCTATGTTGTGGTATCCCTGTTAATGGTCAGTTCTAATACATATATGTCAAAACACTGTAAATGTATGAAGGGTGCGCGTGGCATACTGGGCTAATTTGCTGTATTTCAGGGCGGTCTACGTCACGATAGACAGTGGTTCGAGCCTGACTATGGGTTCTATGACTTTCCCCAGACCTCCTACACGAGGCAGTGCAAATTGGTATAGCGCTGCCTGTGATTTGGGTTAGAAAAATCTGATCATCTATCCTGCCAAGTCGCTCTCCATCAACCCCTTGTGTCCAGATTGGGTGCCTGTAAATTCAGTAAAGTCTGTGAACATAATCATCCCAAGCATGATCTGACTATAGGCTTCCGTGTTGGATTCCCAGTATGAAAACTATTGGCAGCTGGACGACATGTGGTTGGATGAACCATTTGCACTCCCCTTGCCATCCCACAGATCTGTCTGGGGAGTTGTGGAGCTACTGACAGGGCAGGGTTTGTGGGATTTGGAAAGGGAGAAAAATGAAAAGAAAAAAACACTTTTTATTATGGTATGTTACGGTATGTTTTTCTTATGTAACAGGGTGGACAGTGTGCTGAAACATATGGCTGAGTCAAGTGATCATGATCGCAGACTGAGGGCTCTTGAATCAGAGGTCAGACAATCTCTCTCTATATCTCTATCCCCATCTTTTTTTCAGTGTGTGTTTATGTTCATCTGCCAGCAGAGAAAGAGCCAAAGAGAGAAATAGCATGTGTATTCCATCACTCTTGGCCTGTGATTTTTGCTTGTGAGGCCAATTTACCAATTTCTTTCACATTGTTTATGCGTGGACATAGGGTGTGCATAGATTTACAAATATTGTCAAGCAAACATTCATATTGATCAATCCCAAACTTTGCATAGGATTGATAGCACACATGGTTTAGCCACAGATTGTATCATGTGGATTAAACTGTGGAATAATCCACATGATGTACAAATTAGGTGTAACAAAATGAAAATTGTGACTAAAATAGACTAGTCCAATACACCAATATGTGGCCAGCAATTTATATAACTCATTTAAATAGTTTTGAAAGGCCCCTGGTTTAAACTGTAATAGAACCTTCTCCCCATGCACCATTTCCCCCATGTCTATAAAAGCTTGTTTATAGAGGATAGGGGTGGAATGGTACATGTATTTGAATTGAACCAAATGAGGAATAGTTCCTCCTATGTGGGTACTCGTTGTTCCTCTTATGGGTGTACTTAAAACCGAAACGGTACAGGCGTCACGTCGCATTGAACCGAAACGGTACGGGCATTGTGTCGGTGTTGCTCAGCAGTTGTTGGGTATATGAGTGGATATACATCTACTATAACATGTTAACAGATATCCAACATCATCACCTAGAAGTGCTAGCTCAGGGGAGAGACTGTATAACACTAGTTGGTACAGCCTGAGACCTGCTCAATAAAAAAAAAGGCATTCTGCATTTATGTTTTGCTTTCCCTCCATTGTACCGAACTGGTACCGAACCGTCTGAACCGAGGAATGAACCGAACCGTTCCACCCTTAATAGAGGATGCATACAAATTGTTTTTTATTAATTATGATAACTAGTTAGTTATAAACTACCATTACCTAGTCATTTAGGTTTTATTTAATGACTGTATTTAACATTATTTTAATTCAGCAACATAGGCCGATACTTACAAAGGTATACTGTCGGTAATTCAAGATATATTTTTATTTGTCACCCTTTGTGCTGACCAGACCAGACTGAGATCATGAAGAAGTTGGCAGAGAAAAGTGTGCATCATTTTTCCAGAAAGGTGACACTTTTAATCTCCCCTCGGCCAGACCATGCTCTATTAGCTAGTCGTTGTGTTACAAAACCCCCAACCCCCCACGTGCTGATTACATGAAACTATTCCCAAGCAAAACAACTTGTTCACAATGTGTTACTGTAGCTCAAAAGCATTGGCGGTGGCAAGGGGTGGCAGCTGCCACCCCTACAAAAAAGACTTACCACCCCAATCTCGCTATGCTAAAATATATTATTAGTACATTATATTACATTTTATTAAATCATATTAAAATAATATTATTGTTATCATTAGAACTACAATGTTATATTCATTAATGGTGGCTTCGGGTCACCCCTTTCTAATGGTAGTGTCCATGTATTTTTTACTTTGGGGTGGCAATGGTGAACTTCCAGTTGGTGGCAGTAATGCACTATTTATTTTGAGTACCAACCACCAGTTAAACGTAATCGAAGAAGAACAGCCAAAGTCATAACCGAGAGCAAAATGTGATATATTTTGTTCATGCTGCATCATTATTCCATTGATAAGTGTATTTAAGGTGAGTAAATAATCGTTCCCACTAAGTGTACTCATGAAAGCATAATTAGGTGTACACTTCTAATCAATTAATTGTCAATTGACTTTGTTTATGAAGTGTCACAAGTGGGCATGTTCCTTATGCTAGCCCCAGTTCAGCTATCAGTACTATTCTTAAATGGCCATGGTAGAGACAAATTTTGTTCTTTTTCATTATCTAGGTTGAAAATGGTAACATGTTTGGTATTTCATAATTATTGCTAAATCCATTATTTTAACAAAATTGACTTCCTAATACGCATTTGTATATTATTAATCAAGGAGTCTTCACACTGGTTCATTCTTGTATGATTTAAAGCAGCATATTAATGATTGTTCTTGAATAATGTAGGGAAATGAAAAGGTGGGTTGTGAACTTCCACATCTGTGGAAAAGTGCCATTCTGGCACACTAAATTACCTTAAGTAATGTAAAAACAAACTATATTCATATTGACCATGTTTTTAGTTAAGTGTGGGAAAATCTTTAGGCTATCTTATGTCATGGATATTTTAGGAAAACAGGCCCCTGTATGTAAAAACAGCTCAGGAAAATATTAAGAAACCATTTAATCTGGTTTTAATATTGATAGTTGTGTTTGTTTAAAGTGAAAAATTGTCTTTTACTCCATTACCTACTGACAACATTTCTACCAAATTCTAAATCGTCATTTATTTTATTTATTTGCAGAAAATGACAATGGGTCAAAAAACAAAAAATGTGCATTGTCAGACCTTGAATATTGCCAAGGAAATAAGTTCATATTAATTTTTAAACAACACAATACTAATGAGTGATTCTAAGGAAGAGTTCAGAAATCAATATTTGGTGGAATAATAATAAATGTATAATAATAATTGGCTTTCATGCATATTGGCATTGATGTTGGGTGACTGTCACTCAAGGTGCAAAAATTCAAGCAGCTCGGATTTCTTTGATGGCTTGTGACTATTCATCTTCCTCTTGATCACATTCCAGAGGTTTTCAATGGGGTTGATTTAAAAAAAAATATTTGCAGGAGTTCATAACTTTTTTCCAGAGCTGTATATTCATGTATATAAAATCTGTGAGTTAAAAAAAGTGATGTATTCTACATTTACATGCATTCAAAATAGAGTTCAATTTTAGATTAACTATATTAGACTGTTATATAAATAATAAATAAAATTAACAACATTCAAGCAGTAATTGTTTAATCTTGATCCTATTTGTGTCATTTAGTGCACATCATTCATTCTCTTGCAGATGTTGTAGCTGCATGAGGCATGAATCTATTCAAACTATATTTCACAAATCTATTTCCCAGTATGTACTGTACACAAATTTAAATTTAGGCTGACTTTTTTGTTTAGTCTTCCTTCAGTAGCAACAAAAATGGATTTGCTTTGGTTTATGTGTTTGCCACACCACAAAACAGTCGGGACAAAAAGGTATTTAGTCAGCCACCAATTGTGCAAGTTCTCCCACTTAAAAAGATGAGAGGCCTGTAATTTTCATCATAGGTACACTTCAACTATGACAAAATTAGAAAAAAATCCAGAAAATCACATTGTAGGATTTTTCAAATCTCAATACTTTGCTATATACCCTGGTTTGGCAATGACAGAGGTCAAACGTTTTCTGTAAGTCTTCACAAGGTTTTCACACACTGTTGCTGGTATTTTGGCCCATTCCTCCAAGCAGATCTCCTCTAGAGCAGTGATGTTTTGGAGCTGTCGCTGGGCAACACAGACCTTCAACTCCCTCCAAAGATTTTCTATGGGGTTGAGATCTGGTACAACTATCCTAGGGATGATACAACCATCCTAGGGATGATACAACCATCCTAGGTCTCATCTCCAACAATGATGAGACTGCTTACAGAGAAGAGGTAAGAGCCTTGGCTACCTGGTGCCAGAGCAACAACCTCTCTCTCAACGTCAGCAAGACAAAAGAGATGGTAGTGGACTTTAGGAAGCAGCAGAGGGAGGGTCCTGCCCCCATACACATCGATGGAGCTGAAGTAGAGA